>APFE030824414.1:97325-148871 GCA_000404065.3 Pinus taeda | reverse complement strand
AAGAGACAATGTTGTGAAATGAGATTTATGAACTATCAGACAGAGGTGGTTTCTTTCAGAGGTCAACTTCTCTTGAACATATCGGCGGCACGACAGTGGAGTTGGCAGTATTTGACGTCAACGGATCAGAGGTCATGATGACGTGGCAATGAGAAAATTAGAGGTCAAATGGGATCACCCGAACCCACGGAGGCAATTGAAAACCAAGCGAGATATCCCCACCCTGACACGAAAGCAGAAAAATGCCATGTTCAAGAGCGACATACTGCCGACACGACTAGAATTACGGTTCCAAAATTTTCTTTTTCCCCCGCCATTTCTGGCGAGTACCCCAATTATTTTTAACAAGCTTGATGGGGATAGCATATCCTTGTGGTATAAGTTCGACCTTCGGTCGAATCCAACCTAGTAAAATTTTAACGAGCCCTAGGGAGGAGAATCTCAAGTCTCGTCATAATGACGAGTCCAATGTCGTTAGGGTTTAACGAGTCCGACATAGGTAAAACTCAGAGTCTTTTTCATGTTTAGAGAGTTTGAAAAAGACACGGAAAAGAAAACTCCAGAGGTCCTTTTTCGTAGAGTTTGTGTCTCTCGGGCCCAAAAAAGTGTAAAATGATGCCCGAAAGAACCGTCCGATCATTACGACCGAGGAGTACTTTTCATGAGTAGTGATTTTGACCTGAAAAAGTAAAAAAGGGATCAAAATCACGTTGTTTCGTAACCATTAACGAGTTTGAAACGAAAAAAACCCGGTAATCTTTTTATATTTTAACAGTCGATAAAGGAACTTAAAACGACCACCCCTTAGTAACCGTTTAACGAGCCAAGAGGGACAACTCGGCGATCTTTTCCGCTTTAAAAGGTCAGGAAAAGAGCTGAAAGCGGACCATAAGCAACATTTTCTTATGTTTTACCGAGCTTGAAAAAGTTAAAAAGACGCTCGTTTGAACTCACACATATGATTATGGTTTCTCATTGTGTCTTCATGTGCTTGCTGGTATGATGTGTTATTTACAAATTTTTCAAATGTCTATCTAATACACGATTAGCCAATGTATCAAATGCTACGTTCAATTGTCGTGGAATATGTTGATACGTAATAGACTCAAAATTCCTTTCTAACAATTTTACACGTAAATACAACCTTAAAATATGATGGTCTCTGATAGAATAACGCCTATTGAGCTGGTGGACGACGAGCTGGGAATCCAGGTTTACCACTAATGCCCGAATACCAAGATTAATTGCTTCAGTAAGGAGTTCGATTACGGCACAATATTCGGCGACATTATTCATGGTACGACCCAAACAGACACCTTGAAGATCTACCAGTTCACCATGAGGATCATAGATCACCCATGCCGCAGAGGATAAGTTACGAGTACTGCGACAGGCACCATCAGCGAAACCAATATAAGGCATATTAGACATCTGGACAAAAACCGAAAACACAATAAGCGACAAGCGACGACCGAGTCTATAAAGATTCTAACACACAGAGACAACACACTTGCTAAAGTATATGTATATACAAAAAGAAGCGTACTAGCATCACGCATAGTACTTTTTCAAATACAGCCCATTACGAGGCTGCGTGAGAGGGTTTCCTTCATAATCTATTAATTCATAGGCTCCTTTGTCCAAAACTTTCTTGACAATATAAGGGCCTAACCACATAGATTCGAGTTTTCCTGGTCCTAACTTTTTGTTTGCCTGATCATAGAGGAAAACTAATTCTCCTTCATTGAAGGAACGTGGACGAACAGTCTGGTCAAAGTGAGTTTTGACCCGCCTCTTTTGCATTTCGATTGCCAGATTAGCTAGGCGACGAGTTTCATCTAGACGTTCCAAATAAAGGAGGCATTGATCCGGATTTAAATAGGAACGCAATAGATTACAGAGATAACCATAAATACAGAGATGCGATAACCATAAATAAAGAGATGCAGCGGAAATAATAATTCATTTCATTAATGGAAAATACCGAATTATGCTTACAACCAGATTTGGAAATAAACCAGCTAGGACTATGGTAGCTTATCTCTGAGAAGAGATGTGCGGCTACATGTCTCTGAACTGTTCCGAACTTGTGTTACAATGAGGCTCGAAGGCCTATTTATTATTGAGAAACAATGGAAAACCCTTCACATTCCAAAACCGACCTTAGAAGATGAAACGCCAAATTGTGGGCCCCGTTTTGGGTAAATTGGTACATCAATTTCCCGGGGTCATAACTTTGGCATACGATCTCCGTTTGACGCGTATGATAGCTCGTTAGAAAGATCTATCCGAGAACTACCATTGTTCGAACAAGCAACATCGGTCCATTACATGGACCCATGTTGCCCCCGGATTCCCCAAAAAACGTCGTTTAGGGCCTCAAAACGGCTCCGAAAGTTCAGGACCCGAAAAACTACTAAAAATAGTCAGTTGTGCTACAATTAAGGAAACTGAAAATGCTGAAAGAGACAATTGTGGGGGTGAAAATGGGATAGGTGGGTGGCCACCAACATCCACCTAGATCACACGTAGGAAAATATATGAAAGAAAATAAAAACAATCACTCTTAACCTCTCACGCAAGAAAAGATATGAAAGCAATAAATCTTAATCTATGAAAAACAATAAATCTCACACATTATAGGTGGCCAATCCAAAGTCATGAGAGATGGAAATTTGAGAGGCTCCTAGTGCAAGCATTACCAATCAAGGTCAACATCACTCATGAGCATGGTGCTAAATCTAAATTCCAATCAAAACATGAGTAATCTTAACTTTTCATGTGAGAATATCTAACTTTACACATGCCTTTGAAATGAGGAGGCTCTCCTATTTATACAAAAACATAAGAAGCTGCCTCATTAATGGAGGTCCATTATTCTCTCCCTAGATCCCTAGAAAAACTCATAGAGTTACAATTCAAATAGGTAATGATGAGACACACAATCTCATAGTGTTACAATTCAAATAGGTAATGATGAGACGCACATTCTCATGGAGTTACAACTCAAATGGGTAATGATGAGACACATATCCTCTTTTACCTTTATCAACTCTCCTTCCTTATCTCGAAGGGAATTTGAATTTTAGCTTTGGAGGCCACATAAGGGCGGCTTGGAAGATTCCAAATGACCTACACATCATGAAATTCAAGCCACTTTTAAGTATTGCAAGTATATGTCATTTTCCTAAGTTTTAACCCTAAATTCACTTAAAATACTAGAAATCGTTAGCTTTTGTAAAACACAAATGGAATCCATATAATTATGAAAATGGAGGCTAATGAAAGGTTATATGGTCATGTTGTTGCGACATGTGAGTGAAGTGGTGGTGATAAAGGTGAAAGTGGATGATATTTTGAATACATTTTTGAGGGTCTATAATCCATAACATATAAAAACATACTTCGGTTTATACAACAACCTTTGTGGAAGCTTACGGTAAGTGCATCTCTGATGATAGACTTTGGGAAGATAAAGGCGACACTTGTGCAAGAGTGCATGAAATAATTGTGAGATAGGTCTATGTGATGAGAACAACCCATTCTCACAAAGATTTCCCTTTGAAGCTGTTAGAACTCAATAATTTTCTAAGGTTGCGGAAGAAAACCACCAAGGTAACCACAACGCAACTTTGGAAGTTGGGAACAAGCCCTGCCAGCTTCAGAGAGGGCTATCTATGTAAGATTTAACTCCGCTGGATTGAATATTAAGCTAGCTATGAATTTTAGGTTTTGATTTGTATTTGAATGGTTGGTTGATAACTAGATTACCATTGGGCTATGGAGTATGTTACGTAAAATACAGACTGATTGCAGTGTCTACACATAGATATCATAGGGTAGGGTAGCCAAACCGAATGGATTCTTTAAGGTCTATGAAATGGAAAAGAAGAATATATTTAAGGTTCACTTTAAATATAGAGCATTGTTACCTAAATTCCATAATTAAAGATTAGAAGAAAACATTGAAATTATTCGTAGCTCGGTGCAGAGTTTAGATTTAAACAAATTCTTCCCTTTACTTATCTATTGAATAATTCATATTTGAAAACGAATATGTGCTATAAACATAGAAATATCAACATATAAGATGATAGATGTGCTTCACCAACAACTTGACACAAGAATCTTACTCAAATTTAATTTTTGATTCCAAAATGACAAGTTGGTCTCCATGGCGCCCTCATTCACTAGTTGGAACCTTCTGTGCACTATAAGTCATGAGCTTCACGTTCTATTTGGATTTTTTATGTAAATTTCATTGTAGGAAGCTAGTGCCCTTAGGCCCATAACTTCTCACAGCAGAGAAATTTGAGTTTTTTAAACTTAAATGTATATTGGTCCTCTTAAACTATGGCGTAGAATAGTTTACTGTGGCTCTAGAATGTGATCCATAATTGATTTTGTAATACTGATTAATCTTTTAGAGGTAAACTAAACCTCTCACTCATTTATGTTATATTGTCCATTTTTTTCTTCTTCATCGTCATTTTCTTTTATTTTTAAATCAAAGTATCTATTTGGTTTCATAGGTTTAGGTTGATTTTCATATCATATAGAAATTAAATATGTGATTTTATTGCAAGAGAAAGATTTGCATACAATACTTTGTTTTTCTCATTGGAGCCTAAATTATTTGATGTATGATTATGGTTTAGTTTTCTTCTGGTCTTTTTTTTTTTATTGAATAATTTCTAAATGACTAATATCTTGTTAAGAACATGCTTAATTTTTCCTCTAAAATTTCATTTTGTTTTCAAAATTGGGACCTTTCCAAATATGGATAGTTGTATTCATTATATGAACCGACTATTCCATATTACCTGGGTTTTTTCATGAATGAATGAAAATAACTAAATAATTCTTGTAATCCTTTTAATTCTTAATAAACTTATTCCTTGTACTCGAATTAGCTCCAGTCATCGGTTTCAACCTCAAATTTGTTCTTCTCTTTTATTTGGGAAAACATGTATATATCCCTCTGACAACAAAACTATCCCTAGATGTTATTTATAAGGTTTCCATTGTCCATTCTAATAACATCTTTGTTTGTATTTGTATTGTACAGGGTGTGATCATATATTGTATATCCAACTAGTTCTTACCTTTCAACATTACCCCCCTATAGAATCTAGTTGAGAGGATTGTTAGTGTGCATATGATGACGGTTTTCTCATCTGCTATACTTGTCCTGGTTTCACTTAACCAATGAAGCCTCATAGGGAGAATGACACAATTTTTCATGAGGTAAGTAACAAATTGTGTTGATATGAATACTCTCCTTGGCACACCCCTACTTTCTTATTTAGGTTCATCCCAATGAGTATTGCAACACTCTCATTCACAATTCAAATTCACTACCTACTACCCCAGTTACCAGCCAAAAAGGTCTATATTTTTTTCTTTTAAACAGATAGACTAACTTATCTCACCTAAGAACTACAACACACAATTTCTTCATATTGCCATTAAGTCCATTTAGTTAATTAACAATGAGCTTTAAATTGGGAAAATTATATCTTTAACACTATCAGCGTAAATTCCCATTAATTGTGGATGTATATATATATTTACCTCTTACTGGAGTAAGTTATTACATTAACTAATTTTTAACACATGCATTCATAAAAAAGAGATGATTTCAACATAAAATCACAGAAATTATTATTGACTGTGTAGATATTAACAATAAGAGACCAAAACTTCCTATACAGAGCCTATCCATTTTGTAAACTACTAGAGAACATTTATAAAACATTCTTACAACAACCACTTACCAACCTAGGTGTAACCATAATTTACATTAAACATACATTATCACACAACATCTAATTAATTTATGAGACTACATAGGCACAAAATTTGTATACTAATAGTAAATAAAATTTCTAACCATGTATTAACTAAAAAATCCACTTGGGAAAACCACTTTACACCCAACCATGAACCATTATCACTAGTTCCCCCAGAGCTGAGATATCATTTCCATGAAATGAACAACCTCTCATGATTACAGATAAGGTATTTTATGGATTTCTTCCTTAGAAGATTTTCATTAACAACGTCGTGATTTTCAGGGCCTTCCAACCACTAGCCTAGGCTTTTTTTTTTTATATCTTAAAGCCCACATTTTTCTCCCGTGACACTTTATTCCACCCTTTACTCAGTGTTTTTTCATCTTATCAACCAACATTATTTTCTAGATCTTGGATAGACATTCTTGCTCAAGGGTTTCTTCCCCAAATAATTTCCAATTTTCCTTTTCATTAATAAAAATTATTTATTACATCATCATACTTTATTGTTCATTTTAAGTCAAGTCCACCATGACATTCTAGTTGTCACGACTAAAAACGTTTCAATATAAAAATGAAAAGATATTTACATAAAAGTAGATGGGTATTACATGCAATACACCACATCATCATCTTTTCTACATCCCCTAGGAACCACAAATCCATAATATAATGAAAATTATATTGACATTCTAAAATATAACAATTAGTAAAAGGTTTTTGACAAGGAATCTTGATTGGACCCAAAAGGAGGAAAAAAATACTAAAGAATTAAAGAATGGGCTAAAAGTGAAATCAATTAATATTTAAAGAAGACTCTGAATGAACAAACAATAAAAAAAAACATGCATTAAAGCTATAGCGAATAATAATTTTCAACGAAAAATATGAACATCAGTTAAAACTTTAAAATTATGTAAAATATAATATTGATATAAATTATATCATTTTATTATTTATTTAATATGATTTCCCTTAAATTCAGCTTGGGTTAGCTCAAATGGTAATGGTTGTGGAAATTGAGTCTCACTGAACTAGAAATATTGGGTTCAAATATTGTGCTATCCCCCCCGATCAGGGTGAGAAGTTGGACATGTAGAAGATGTAGTCTTACCAAGCTTACAAACAAAAAAATGTTTTGTCCTTTAAAAAATTGTTCCATTTTATGAAATATTAAAATATTGACCATTTTAAAATGTTATCAAAATTAACAACTCTAATTTATTAAAATTTTCAAAATTCCAAACTAAACCTACCATTTTGATTTGTATTTCGAAGCAATAGTTCTCATTTAACCCTATACCAATTTTGTATTAAAATGTGAGTTCTTTTAATTCTCTTTACTCAGAACTAAGCCAAACCAATTCATTTTATTCTCTTTCCACTTTCTCAAAGTTGAGTTAAACCCTACATAGATTCATGAGTCTTCAAAGTAAAATCTCATGAAAATATGGAGCACCACACTAACTTTTAAAAAGGTTTAGGACTATAGAGACATCCAAAATTTGTATGAGGGGAATTGCTAACCATTACGCATAATTCTAGTTTAAGGTTTTGTTGTATTTGGTGAATTATATTAATAATATGTAGCGTTTCCTATTAAAAAGTGTTGATATTTGAGCAAGTAATAACCTGATTCATGCTATGTTGATCACAAAAAATATGTTCAAGTTCACTAATCTCATGACAAATGATTGCTGGAAAGGTAGAAAGGAGGAAAATGCAATTTCTCACACACACTATGAGCTTTCTCTCTTGTATTAATCACACAAACTGGATGATTACAATGAAACTGTTGAAGGGTATTTAGACTTTCTCAGCTAGTGAATCAACCAAAATAATTTAATATGGACACACAAACACACACACATACACTAAATTTGGACTTCTACAAATATAGAATGAACTCAATGTGGCTCACACATAACTCAATTAACTCACACTCTAAATTTTCACTACACTTATCTTAGTTTATCTCTTCATGCATCACTCAACTTGGATCTTGCTATATCTTCATACATGGGTAATTACTATTTCCAACACCCTCCCTTAATTACAACCATATGACTCAAGATGACTCAAATATGGCTATTAGGCTTACAATGGAAATTGACTCAACCATCACTCAAACATGTATGCTAGTTTAAGTCTCAGCTAGGCTTACAATTATTCAAAACTTTTACAATTTTCTATTTTCCTTTTTGTTTCTTCCATATTATATATCCCCTAAATTACTTCATTCTCTATTGTGCATTCTTTCTATAAGCTCCATATTTCTTTACTTGTTTCTATTGCAATGTTTCTTTGACTTGTCTAAAATTTGTGCTGAAAAACAAGTTGATCTTATCTTCTACAAATTTCTCTTCAAACATTTGTTCAACCATGGACTGCTGCCACAACTCTTCATTTTCAAACTCTCTTCTATGATTTTCTTCTTGTGCTTCATATTCCTGACTTTATTTTGCCCATATTCCTTGATAGTATAATATTATCTCTTCTTGAATCCATTTCTAAAAAATTATTTCAAAGCTTTCGTCTTCGCCTTCAAAAATTCCATGTGCTTCTCTTCACTTTCATCAACAAGTACTATTAGTTTTTTCTTCTAGTCTGCAAACTCAAGATCATCATGAGGGTTACATGTAAAATCATAATCATGCTCATTTTTATTGTTCACCATTTAATTTAATTATTTTTTTCCAGCTGCTACTTTAAGACTCTCATCAATTTGTTCAATTGGCCTATGAATACATTATTCAATGAGCTTCGAATCTAGATTAAACTTATTAGCAAATATATTTTGAACTTCTACTCCCATGTTATTTTGAACACCTACATATTATAAAAAAAGTTAAAAACATATTTGTTATGCTCTTTAGTGAGAGCCTCTTGCTCTACCTCTTCCTTCTGTTGTCGTTATGTTGCATGTGTTGTCCTTGATGGAAACCCACATATAGGTTAGTTCAAAAATGATAAAGTGATGTATGATGGCCATTCACATTGTAACAAGTTTATTTAGATGTAACATAGTAATGGCACAGAAGAACAGGATGATGGGAGAAAGGATTATAGATCAAAATCAAGAAATTGAGGAAAGAGAATGTTTTAAGTTGTATACATTGGTTAACCTAGTCCAAGTCACATATACATGCAGGTACACAGAAAAAAAAGGAACGTATGCGTGTGCGCTTAGTTTCACAGAAGGAAAAGTGCGTATGGGATGGAAAATTAAGGTTAAATAATACCAAGGGTCCATAACATGGTATTAGCCCACAATAATGAGTGGAATAATGGTTAATTGATCCTGTCTAAGAATACCATAGGTTCTAAGTGTTTTTTTGGTGCATGGTATGGACAAAGGCTCCAGTATATAAGGAGGAGAAGATGAAAGGACTAAATGTGCAAGTGAAAGAGTTTTTCATGAATAATTTTATCTGAAGTATATTTTATGTTGTAAGAGTTATGGTTATGATATAGATTTCAAATATCTTGTGCACCTTTGGATACAATGTTGGATCAAGATAATGAGACCTGAAATGACTTATCATTTTATGATCTGATAATGGATGGTCTAGATCTTAAAGTTAAAACATGTTCTATGATTTAAATGCTATGCTCTAGCTATATCTGAAGTCTTGAAAAGTTGTTAAGTTATAAGTTATTATTTTCATATCTACACACAGGTTCGACTCGATGAAGGTGCATATAAACGCGGATTCGACATTTCCAAGTAGCGTATGCAAAAGAAAAGCTTATTATTCAGAAATGATTGATCTATTTGATTGCTGCTGGTATTTTACTATTGTTTTTCAATGATGTATTCATTAAATCTAAAGTAAAATTGATTGTATAAGGTGATTAAGTCTAGCTGATTGATTGATTAAGTAAGAAGGGTGATCTTTGCCGCTATATGTTTAGAACTCTATGACATGACAATAGATCTTCAAAATGTCTTTGGGTAGTACAGTTTTTCATTCAGAATTTTTTTGATTTACTATCTATATAGGTATATGTAGGTTGCGTTACAGAAGGTAGCGTATACATGCAGGTTGGATTCATTGAACTTGTGTATACATTATGACATATGATTTTTGAGGTTGCAGTTAGTTCTAGTTGTTGATGCAATGTTCTGGGTTCAGCTCTATGTTCTGGTGACAATGATCTGACTGTTCAGATTGACTGATTGTTGATAGATGTAGTTTTATTTAATGGTTTTATTGTAGTGGTGATTGATTTTGAGCTTCAATGTTACTATGGGTCCAGTATGAAAATATGATGAAATGTTGCCTACATATTGTGTTGATATGTACCAGGAGTATCCAATATGAAAATTTATGAAACATGGTCCATGGAGAAAGAGTCGACGCCTACGTACTGGTAAACATATCAACCAATAGAAGATGGAAAATGAGTGAAGGTTGTATCCTTCAGTAGGTAGATGCCTACGCACTAGAAAGATTCTTCACTAGTACAAAACTTGTAAACACTTTTTAATAAGAAGATTGAATAATGAGACGACAACAACAATGGTTTTTTCCCACATTAGGTTTCCACCTGAAAAATCATGGTGTTCATGTGTGCTGATCTAATCTGTTCTTACCACATATTTTTATTGCTTAGTAATGCATCACACTCTAATTTAAGACAATGAATTAGATTGTATCAAATTTTATTATCTATACGCTGGTTTCATTCATTATAGGTGTGTACATATGCTGTTTGGTTTATGTACAATAACGTATACATTTTGAAAAGGAAAATCATTATTGTGAAAGTTTAAATACTAATTCACCCCCCCCCCCCTCATCATTTTTCCCAACAATTGGTATCAGAGTAGGTCCGTCAGAAGAAGCCTGATTTCTTGAAGGAATATCTCTCAATATGAGCAATGACGAAGGAATGGGATCTATCAGACCACCAATCTTCAACAGAAATAATTTATCATATTGGAAGACAAGAACCAGATCCTATCTTCAGTCACATAGAGCTGATGTTTGGGCATTGTGGAAGGAGGATACCAATATCCAAAAGTAGTCCCCACTAATCTAGTAGAAAATAAATCATATGAAACCAATGCCAAAGCCATCAATACATTATTTGGAAGTCTATCAGAATAAAAATTGGTCAAAGTCATGCAACTCAACACTGTTGAAGCAATATGGGATAAAATCATTCAAAACTACGAAGGAGACTCCCAGGTAAAATGTGATAAGCTCCAAACTCTCAGAATTGAATGTGAAACTCTAAAGATGCATAGTCACAAAATTATTTCTAAATGAAACTAGGTATTGCAAGATTCAAAGGTGGGATTCCCTTCAAATGTTTTTCTTGTGGCAGATTTGGTCATTATTCTGCCAAATGTCCTCATAAAGATAACCACAACAAAGGAAAGGATTCTGCAAAAGGAAATAGGAAACATTTTGCTAATAGAGGAAGTTATATACTCGTGAAGATAGTGATGGCCTATCTAATAGTGATGAAGGTGAATCTGAGCAAGATATCAAACTACTTATGGCTTAAGAAAATGATGAGTTTATGGATGCTTTAGGAAAAGAATATTTTCTTGAAGAAAACACTCAACTCAAAATTTTCTTGGAAGAGAAGAATATAGCCATATATGGTTTAACACATCCTCTCATGGAAAGGGAAAATCACAATGAAAAGTTACAGTGTGAAGTAGTGAGTCTAAGAAAAGAACATGAGAAGACAAAATCTATGAATCTTAGATTTTCTAAAGGATCACAAACTTTAGATTAAATCATCAAAGTTAAACATCCTCCTCTTATAAATATTTGTCTTGGATACGCTAGAGAAGCATGCCAACTGGAAAAGTCTTCAGCCATCACTACAAGCTATCTTAATGTAGCAAAAACTAGTCAACAATGCATCAATCCTCAGTAAGATCCTAAAGGTACTCCCTAGGTAAATCATGCTCATTCTACTCCAAGGGTGAACATGAATAGAACCACTAACAAAAAAGTGAACAATAGCAAAATATTTTATTATCACATAAATTTCTTCTTTAATGGACAACGATTTTCATGTCATAACTTTGGTCATAAGGTTGCTCAATGTGTTGCTTACAAAACTATCATGACTAGAGAAGCAAGAAAACAAAGGAGTGTGACAGGAATTAAGAATAGCTCATATAATAAATTTTCTCCTCTTGAATATGAAATTGAATGTTCGTTTTGAAATAACTTTGGTCATGAAGAATATGAATGCAAGAGAAAATTTCAGCCAAAATTTCTTAAGGAGCAAACATCATTAAATTCCAATGTATGGAAAAAGAAGGAATTTCAGTCAGAAAGATCTGGCATAACTTTGTTTGAAGAAGGGGAAATAAATCAGTGGTACATTGAAAGCGAGTGCTCTAAACACATGACAAGTAATAAAGATAAACTCCTTTCAGACAATGCTTTAGAGAAGGAAAATATTGTCTCTTTTGGAAATGAGACACCAACTGTCATTAAGGGTAAAGGTTCTCTTTATTTAAAAGAAAAGGCCAAAGATGGAAATGTTATGTATGTTGATGGATTAGGGCGTAACTTATTGAGTGTTAGTCAAATGTGTGATCAAGGAAATGAAGTTTTGTTTGGATCAAAAGAATGTGGGTTTCATGAGCTTAACATGAGAAAGACCATAATCAAAGGTACAATAACTCCAAGAAATCTATATATACTCAAATAAGAAAATCATGCAGGCTCAATGTTGTTCATGATCTTTCAGATAACCTCGTCGCAGAAAATACCATCTGTAAACCATTTTAATTTGGTAAGAAAAACAGAGTTCAATTCAATGCCAAATAAGGATCAGTAAGTAAGCCTCTTGAACTCATTCATAATGATTTGTGTGGACTAACAAGGAAAAAGTTACCTCACACAGAAGAATACTATATTTTATTCATTGATGATTTTTCTAGAATGTACTGGATTGATTTACTAAAACATAAAGATGAAGAATTTGAAAATTTTAAGGTCTTCAAAGCTTTATTTGAAAGTGAATTAGATATAAAAATCAAATGTCTCAGATCTGATCAGGGAGGATAATTCATATCAAATGAATTCTTTGAATTTTGTGAGCAACATGGAATAAAGAGATAGTTCTTTGTTGCAAGAACTCCTCAACAAAATGGCATGGTAGAAAGAATGAGTAAAAAAATTGAACAAATGGATCGAGCTATGATTGATGAGTCTAGCACTTCTGACACCTTCTTGGGTGAAGCTGCACATACTACAGTAAATATTCTCAACAAAGCTCACGTACATGTAAATAGAGATCAAAATCCATATGAAATTTGGTATGGTAAGCCTCCCACTCCAAAACACTTCAGAGTTTTTGGAATAAAATGTTTCATCAAAAAGACTGATGAAAAACTTGGTACGTTTAAACCCAAATCAGACGAACGAATATTTCTTGGTTATTCATTTAGAAGTAAAGGATACAAATGTTATAATAAGAGACTTTAAAAAATTATTGAATGCATTGATGTTGTAATATATGAAGCATGCAAAAATATGAAACATGTGACATCAGTAAAAGGAGATGATAACAATGAAGACGTTGAATGATTCCCCATATCAAATCAAAATGATATAGACAAAGGAACCAATGAAGCATTAGAAGAAGATACATCTAACAGAGAAAAGGATCCATGTAGGTATGTTCAAAAGAATCATCTAGAATCTCAAATTCTGGGAGATAAAGGATCTGGGGTACAAACAAGAAGAAATATTGGAGGATCTTCTAGTTCTCTAGCCTTATTATCCTCCATGGAACCACAAAATGTAAATGAAGCTAGCAAAGATGAATGGTGGGTTAAGGCCATGGATGAAGAACTTGACCAAATTCAAAAGAATTATACTTGAGAATTAGTTCCTAGACCTCGTGAAAAATGTTAAAGGGACAAAATGGACATTCAAGAATAAGTTTAATGAAAATGGAGAGGTGATTCAGAATAAAGCAAGACCTATTTGTAAAGGGTATGCACAACAAGAAGGTATAGACTTTTAAGAAACTTTTTCACCTGTCACTAGACATGAAGCTATAGGAATGTTTCTTGTTCATTCATGTTTTCAAAAATTCAAACTTTATCAAATGAATGTAAAATATGCATTCCTTAATGGAGATCTAGAAGAAGAAGTATACGTTGAACAACTGGAAGGATTCATTCTGGGAAATGATGCAAATCTTGTATGCAAACTCAAAAAGGCTTTATATGGACTGAAACAAGCTCTGAGGGTATGTTATTATCATCTTGACAGATATGTTCAACAATAAGACTTCACAAATAGGATCTACAAACATAAACTTATACACAAAAATTGAGAATGATAAACTGCTAATTATTGTTGTTTATGTTGATGACATCATCTTTGGTAGTAATGAAGAATCTGTGAGTCAAAACTTTGCTTCTATTATGAAGCAAGAATTTGAAATGTCTTTGCTTGGAAGATTCCAAACTAGTATGTACTCCAATGGTAACAGTATGTAGTCTCAGTTCTAATGATGAATCTCCTACAGTGACTCAACCAGGGAACATATATATGATTGGAAGTCTACTTTATGTAACAGGTACTGGACCAGATATCATGCATGTGGTAGGAATTGTTGGAAGATTCCAATCCAATCTGAAGGAATCACATCTTCAGGCAGTAAAATGAATATTCAAGTGTCTCCAAGGAAATCAATACTTTGGTCAATGGTATCCTAAAGATACAGATCTCACTCTTCATGCATATATAGATGCAGATTGTGATGGAAATGTTGATGACCGAAAAATCACTAGTGGAGGTGAATTATATATGGGATCAACATTATTATCTTGGTTCAGGGAGAAACAAATTTTGATTGCCTTATCTATAGCAGAAGTAGAATATGTGGTTGTTGCTTATTGCTACACACAACTTCTCTGGATGATGCAGACATTACAAGATATTCAAATTACATGTTCTCCACTCATCTCCATCTGATGTGACAATACAAGTGTGATTAGTATCTCGAGAAATACTATTATGCTCTCCAAGACCAAGCACATACACATTAAGTACCATTTTATACGAGAACAAGTACTTGAAAAAAAGGTTAAATTAGAGTTTGTTCCCTCCAAGGATCAAGTTGCTGATATATTTACCAAAACTCTTCCCAAAGAAGCATTTTAATATCTCAGACAAAAGTTGGGAGTTGTTCTGCCTCATCTCGTTGTTAAAACCAATTTGTTCAGATTCAGAGGATTTTTTTCTATACACGGATTTTATGAAGTGGAGTCGCATGTATACACGAGTTTATGTGCTAGTAGTAGTGTAAATGTGTTTCTGATAGAAAAACAATGGGTCAGACTCAAAATCAGTTTTTGACATGGGTGTTCAATCTGATATTGATGGTTACAGTCTACTGATCTGATTTTCTCATTGATTTTTATTTGAATGATCATGATTCCTTGATGAATGAATTTTTGACAATGCACATGTAGCATATATTAAGGGGGGGCATTAGCCTTCAAAATATAAGACATTGTTGGCATCATGGTTCCTGAGGATAGCTATGGTCTCAATTATTAATGTCATTTGATGAAAAGGTCATGTAAAGACCTATGGTGTAATAATATGTCTCTTTCTTTCATAGTCTATAAAGAATTAGTCATTTTGGACACATGATGTAATTTGTACTCCCACTTTGCATGGGAAGGATGATGTAATAATTCCAATTTTCAGTCATGTATGAACATTTGGTGTATCCCACTTGGTTGGGTGATTGATGTATGTATGAGTCATTGCTGATAGGAAGGTCATACTCACATAGTTGCATTATAGAGTCATGTTATTATTTTGAAAAATTATTTCTGTAGACTCTGCATGTGCTCAGGGGGAGCATGGACAGTATAGTGCATCTCAGCATGTACTAAGGGGGAGAATATCTTGGTCTTCCATTTTCCCTTGATGTCAAAAGGGGAGAGTATATTGGTGTCGCTTGATATATCTAACAGGTTCTACAGTTTGAAGTGATCAACACCAATATGGTTTCCATCAAGTCCAAAGGGGGAGATTGTTGGCATTATGGTACATGTGTTGTTCTTCATGGAAACCGACATACAGGTCAATTCAAAAATGATAAAGTGATGTATGATGGAAACTCACATTGTAATAGGTCTATTAAGAGGTAACAGAGTAAAGGTGCAGAAGAACATGATGATGGGACAAAGGATTACAGATCAGAATCAAGAAATTGAGGAAAGAGAATGTTTTAAGTTGTATACACTTGTTAACCTAGTCCAAGTCGCATATACACAGAGGTACACAGCCCAAAAGGTGCATATACATATGCACACAGTTTCACAGAAGGAAAATCATGTATGGGATGGAAAACTAAGGTTAAAGAATACCAATGGTCTATACCATGGTATTAACCCATAATATTGAACTGAATAATGGTTACTTGATCCTGTCTAGGAATACCATAGGTTTTAAGTATTGTTTTGGTGCATGGTATTGAAAAAGGCTCCAGTATATAAGGAGGAGAAGATCAAAGGACTGAGTGTGAAAGTGAAAGGGATTTTCATGAATACTTCTATCTGAAGTATATTTTATTTGGTAAGGGCTATGGTTATGAAGTAGATCTGAAATATGTTGTGTACCTTCGGATACAATGTTGGATCAGGATCATGAGACCTCAAATGACTTATTATTGTATGATATGATAATGGATGGGCTAGATATGAATGTTAACGCATGTTTATCCTTTAAATTCTATGATCTGGGTATATTTGAAGTCTAGAGAAGCTGCAAATTATAATTTATTATTTGTACATCTATATGAAGTTTCGCCTCGGTGAAGGTGCGTATACACGTGGATTCAACACTTCCAAGTAGCGTATGCAAAAGGAAATCTTGTTGTTAAAAAATGGTCGATCTATCTAATCAATGTTGTTGTTTTATTATTATTTGTAAATGATGCCTTCATTAAATCTGAAGTAAAATTGACTATATAAGGTGATTAAGTTTGGTTGATTGATTGATTGATTGAGTAAGAAGGGTGATCATTGTTGCTATCTGTTTAGAACTCTGTAACATGATGGTAGATCTTCAGAATGTTTTTGGGTACTAGTGTTTTTGGTTCCTAAGTTTTATGATTCAGTATGTTTAAAGGCATACGCAGGTTGGGTTATAGAAAGTAGTGTATACATTCAGGTTGGCTTCATTGAAGTAGCGTATACATTATGACATATGATTTTTGAGGTTGCAGTTGGTTCTAGTTCTTGATGCAGTGTTTTGGGTTCATATCTATGCTCTAGTGACAATGATCTGACTGTTCAGATTGACTGATTTTTTAGAAATGTAGTTGTATTTGATGCTTGTATTGCAGTGGTGATTGATTTTAAACTTCAATGTTATTTATGGGTCCAATATGAAAATTTGATGAAACGTGGCCTACATATTGTGTTGATGTGTACCACGAGTATACAGTCTAAATATTTATGAAACGTGGTCCCTGGAGTATGAGTTAAGGTAGTAGCCTTTTGTAGGTCGGTGCCTACGTACTGGTAAACATATCAGCCAATACAAGAGCTAGAGGTTTGGAGCTCCCTTCCAATAGAATTTGGAAAATGAGTGAAGGTTGTAGCCTTCAGTATGTAGATGCCTGCATACTAGAAAAGGTATGCACCAGTACAAAACTTTTAAACACTTTTTAATAAGATGATTGAAGAATGAGACAACAACAACAGTGGTTTTTTACCATATTGGGTTTCCACCTGAAAATTCCTGGTGTTCAAGTGTGCTTCTTATTTGTGTTGATTTATTTTGTTCTTACTGGATCTGTTCACTGGTTAGGAAATGCATCACACTCTGATTTAAGGTAAAAAATTAGATGTTTACCAAAGTTTATTATCTATATTCTGGTTTCATTCATTATAAGAGTGTACAAATGTTGTTTTGATTCTGTAAAATAACATATATAACTTGAACAACAAAATCATTATTGTGAAAGTTTAAATATTGATTCACCCCCCTCTCAATATTTTTCCAAACACCTTCTCTGCTTTTTTTTCCACTACATTGAGACTCTCTTCCACTATTATGTTGCAAGTGGATATTCTCATAAAAAACTCTTCAATCACTTTATCCTCTTCTTGATCATCAATCACTTTATCCAATGTGAACGTATAGGATTTGTGTCGAAACTTGCATTAATTTGGCATGGCATCTTAAGACATGGAAGCATTTTCATTTCCATGTTGCTCTGCTCAAACTAATTTTTTTTCCATTGTCCCTTTGAGAGATTCTCAACATTATCATGCCACCCTTCACAATGACTTATCATGGAAAATCATTGTATCACTTCTTTGTGTGAGACAAGTTCCTGTAATTCGATAATCACACATGAATGAATGTGGCACCAAACCATTTTAACAAACCCTCTTTTTTCTACAACCACATTTCTTTAACAAAACTTCATGGGTAGGATTTGATCCTCATTTACCCTCAGATCTATTGGGAAAAATATCTAATATGTCGAAAAATTAAACATGCTTCTTAGATCCAACCCCGATTTTCCATATTGACCAAAAAAAATTCTTGTCCAAGAGGATAGACACCCATTTCGGCAACTCTTTCAATAGATCTTTTGCTGGTGCATCTCCAGGGGAATAAGCCTGATCTGCATTCGGAAAACCCACTTACAGAATTGACTGATACCTCTCTTGTGTCAAAAATAAATCCATATGATGTCTTCTTCACACAATAGATTGCACACAGTTCTAGTAGCACACAACACATAGTCCATCACTTCCAAGCTATGTGTAGACCATGAAGATAGACTAGGCACCATAAGACTTTTTTTTTTTATTGAAACAATTCCATAATGCCACAAAAACACTACTAGCTACCATGCAATCTCCACCAATGATCCAACAAGACCACATAGATCCACCAATCGAGCTGCATATCCACTGACTGAAGGAGCCACTAACAACGATTGTTTCACAAGTACTTAGCCACAAATCTACCAATCTCAGTCCATCTCACCACTTCAAATCTTTTCCCATGGTTGTCCTTTAACAATCCACAGAAACAGCCTCTGATCATGAGGCTATGATACCACATGATTTGGTATTAGTGCCTCAGCTACTAATTCAATTCATCTCTCAGTTCTCCACGAAAACATAATGGAAAATTGACTTACAATATTCATTCTCATCATTTTGGAAAAATAATTCATATTTTTAATTAAAAATTTACATTTCCCTTATTCAATACATACATACATACATACATATATTATATATATATATATTAATATATATATATATATATATATTAGATAATGAGATAATTAAGATAATATTTTTTATTATTGAAAATCAAAACATTTTTTTTATTAAAATATTCTGTCAAATTATTAAAATGCAAGAAAATAAATACAATCTAAAAATTTTAATTCAAAGTAAAAATGCAATCAAGCTTGACTTTATTTCACTATTTTATCCTACTTGAAAGATTTTTTTTGTTTTTATTTTTTTATTTATTTTTATAAGTATGTGAATGTTTCCAATGGAGCCATTTATGGATTAGACTTTCTAGAATATTGATATCCAAATTTTCAAAATGTACCTAATTGTGCATGAGTATATGAAAAATCATTTTAACATTTAGATTCGCTACAAACATCTCTTGAGGAATGAATGAATGTCGTGGCTCAATTGTGTTTTGATACCATTCCTTAAAGTAGTCCTTGTGTTCCAAAGAATGTTTAATGTGCATTCCAAATCCTTTGTCCATAAATAGTTAGTATCGATTTTTTTTTATATTTATTTTTTTATAAAATTGATATGAAGCTAAATGATTTATGCATGTACATGCTTTAATCATGCATCTAGGAAAAAAATTGAAAAATGAACTATAGACTAAAAGCTATTTCCTATGCACACTTCCCTAGAAATGGTGCCAAATTCTTGAGGCAGATTAATTACCTATCATTTAATTGTCAACCCAAGGGTTTCGTAAAACTTGCAAAGCGTGCGTGCACTGTATATGCTAGAAATTAACTTCCAATTTAGATCAGTCTAACTATGAAACGAAATAACGCAAAACCAAATTCACCTATTCTAATTCAACAACCAATTCAAAAGAAATTATAGTACAATGCGCGGAATTGAAATGTAATCTACAACACTTGAAGGAATTGAAAAGAACGCCACTCTTTTAGAAATGAGATTGCATGAAACGAGATCTACTCTAAGGGATCATGTGTGCATTATCAAATCAAGGTCCTATGAAATGAATACTCAAAACCACATGAAATGAAATGAAAGCAAAAAAAATCATTCTTAACCTCTCACACAAGAAAAGATATGAAATCAAATGAAAACAATCACTCTTAACCTCTCACACAGGAAAATATATTAAAGCAATAAATGTTAATCTATGAAAGAAATAAATCTTAATCTATGAAAAACGATAAATCTCACACATTATAGGTGGCCAATCCAAAAGCTTGAAAGATGGAAAGTTGAGAGGCTCCCAGTGCAGGCATTACCAATCAAGGTGAACATCACTCATGAGCATGGTGCTAAATCTAACTTCCATTCAAAACATGAGTTATCTTAACTTTCCACCTGAGTATCTCCAAATTCACACATGCCTTTGAAATGAGGAGGCTCTCCTATTTATACAAAAACATAAGAAGTTGCTTCATTAATGGAGGTCCATTATTCTCTCCCTAGATCCCTAGAAAATCTCATAGAGTTACAATTGAAATAGGTAATAATGAGACACACAATCTGATAGAGTTACAATTCAAATAGGTAATGATGAGACACACATTCTCATAGAGTTACAACTCAAATAGGTAATGATGGGAAACATATCCTCTTTTACCTTTATCAAATCTCCTTCCATATCTCTAAGGGTATTCGAATTTGAGCATTGGAGGCCACATAAGGGTTCCTTGGAAGCTTCCAAATGACCAACACATGCCATGAAACTCAAGCCACTTTTTAGTATTGCAAGTATATGTCATTTTTCTAAGTTTTAACCGTAAATTCACTTAAAAAACTAGAAATCATTAGCTTTTGGAAAACACAAATGGAACCCATATAATTATGAAAATGGAGGCTAATGAAAGGTTATATGGTCATGGAGTTGCGACATGTGAGTGAAATAGTGGTGACAAAGGGCAAATTGGATGATATTTTGAATACATTTTTTAGGCTCTACAATCCATAACATATTAAAACATACTTCAATTTATGCAACAACCTTTATGCCAGCTTACGACAAGTGCAACTCCACTGATAGACTTTGGGAAGATTAAGGCGACAATTGTGCAACAGTGCATGAAATAAGTGTGAGACACATCTATGTGATGAGAACAACCCATTCTCACAAAAATTTCCCTTTGAAGTTATTAGCACTTAGTAATTTTCTAAGGTTGTAGAAGAAAATCACCAAGGTAACCACAAACCAACTTTGGAATTTGGGATCTAGCCCTGATAGCTTCAGAGAGGGCTCTTTGTAAGATTTAACTTTGCTGGATTGAATATTAGGCTAGCTATGCATTTTATGTTTTGATTTGTATTTGAATGGTTGTTGATAACTAGATTACCGTTGGTTTATGGAGTATGTTACATAAAATACAGATTGACTACAGTGTCTATAGATAGATATCACAAGGCAAAGTAGCCAAATCGAATGGATTCTTTAAGGTCTATGAAGTGGAGAAAAAGAGTAGATTTAAGGTTCACTTTTAATATAGAGCATTCTAACCTAAATTCTATAATTAAAGATCATAAGAGAATAACACATAAAACACATATACATAGAGATTTTCCCCTGGATCGTAGAACCGGGACTACCAACTTGATTTTTCATTATGTTCCTTTCAATGTTACAATACATATTTATACATGTTGAAGCATACAATACCATGGATGAAAAACCATCGCATCCAAAACCATGGACCGAAAACCATCACATCCAAAACCATGTGTGAAAACCATGCACAGAACCATAGGTAGGTCTACCCAACCTAATATAGGGTCCAAAAAAAAATTTCATCACACATAAAACATAAAATATAAAACATATATGTGTTTTATGTGTTTTATTTATATAGTTTCACTTTAAAACATAACACATAAGGTTCCTTTGGTTGGACTTCATGTTTAAAAACATCTTTCACCCTTCTAAACACCACATCTTAGTTGTACACAACCTTCCTTGTTAATGGGTTTCAAAGCTTATAACCCTTTAAACCATCCTTATACCCAATAAATATGCACTTTTCAGATTTACTATCCAACTTGGTTATTTTCTCCTTTAGAACATGTACATATGCATCACATCCAAATACCCTTAGATGTGAAAGAGAAGGTTTCTTACCAATCCATACCTCTTGTTGAGTCTTATCGTCCAACGTTGATGAAGGTGGTATGTTGACCAGGTAACATGCTGTCTCCACCACCTCTGCCCAGAATTCCTATCCTAACTCGGCACCACTGAGGATGCTTCTTGCCCTTTCCATCAACGCCTTGCTCATTATTTCTTCAAGTCCATTTTTCTCAGGTGTGTATGGAGTAGTCTTCTTCCGTGCTATACCAAACTTCTTACATAATTCTTCAAATTTCTTGCTACAAAACTCTTCATCATTATCTAACCTCAACACCTTTATCTTCTTCTCTGTCTTGTTTTCCACCAGAGCCTTAAATTCTTTAAACCTGCCAAAGACTTCAGATTTCTTCTTAATGAATTATATCCATGTATTCCTTGAGAAGTCATCTATAAATGATACATAATACATAGACTTACCTAGTGATGGAACCTGTAGAGGTCCAAACACATCACTTTGCGCAAGTTCTAATATCTGTTTTTCCCTCTTACCACTAGAGGGGAACTCACCCGATTCTGCTTCCCATATACAAAATTTTCATAGAAATTAAAATCTATGCAGCTATTACTCATACCTTCTATCATACCTTTACCATGAAGTATTTGAAGGTCCTTCTCTCCAATATCTCGAAGACTTTGATGCCATAGCATGGACTTCTCTCCAGAGACCTCTAGATTTTGTACTCCACTTTAAGGAACCATAGAACTCTTACACAGATCAACAATAGTGCTACCTTGCATCTTGTACAGAGTTTCAATCTGAACTCCCCACATCAATACCAGTGCTCCCCAAACCATCTTGCAAGTTTCCTTCTCGAACATTGTTTTTACACCTACATCATCTATCTTGCTTACAAAAATAATATTTTTGGCCAATGCAGGAATATGCAATACCCCCAGAAGTGTTCTAACCCTTCCACCTTGCAACTCCAACTTTACTTTTCCATGACCACTGATTTTAGCCTTCCTATCATCCCCCAAGAAGACATCACCACCATCCTATTTCTCATACTTGTAAAACCACTCTTTATGGCGATTGAAATGAAAGGATGCACCTAAGTCAATCAACCATGCCTTATGATCTACATGTGTCCTGGAAAAGGCCAAGTACACATCCGCACCTTCATCTGAGGTGGTTTTTGCCTCTGTAGAAGGAGAACCATCAGATCCCTTTACTTTGTCAGGAGCTTTAGATTTACAGTCCCTTTTGTAGTGCCCTGCCTTTCTACATTTCTAGCACACCACCTTTATAGGTTTTCCTAGAGATTTAGATCTCTCACTCAATGAATTATTTTTGTTTTTGTTCTCAGGCCGTCTTCTTACAGACAAGGCATCACCATTCTAGCTCTACATATTTTTCTGTCTCATCTCCTCTGTCAGCAAGGATGAGACTATTTCATCAAATTGCAAGGCAATTGCCTTACTACCTATTGCAATAACCATATTATCCCATGAATCTGGTAGAGAACACAACAAACTAATGCACTTATCTTCATCTGAAATTTTAATATCAACAGATAATAATTGACTTACCACAATATTAAATGCGTTCAAATGCTCTGTCACCGAGTCCCCATCTTTCATCCTCAGGTTATATAATTTTTCCGTACGGACAATTTATTTGCTAGAGACTTAGATTGGTACAAAGTTCCTAACTTGTCCCATAAAGCCTTCGGCATAGCTTCCCCTGATACATTTAGCAATATTGAACCTGAGACACACAATCATATTGTGCTCTTTGCCTTCTGGTCCAACTTCTTCCATTCTTCATCAAACATTCCCATTCGTTTAGTACCTAGATCTACCACGATTCATTGATCTTTATCCACCAACAGATCCTCCATCTTGAGTTTCCACAACTCAAAACTCTAACCATTAAATTTCTCGATCTCTATCTTTCCAATACTCAACATCATATTTCACCATCAGAATCGATCCTGTAGATCTCCCACTGAATAGGGTCTACCATAGGCCTGAGTGAAACCCCTCAGTACCAAAGGTGTCCCCTTGAAACCAAAACAGCTTTGATACAAGATGTAAGATTTAACCCCGTACAAAAACTTACATGCATGCGAATTCTGAAACAAAGAAAAGAAACAATGTGAGAGCATAACACATAAAACACATATACACAGAGATTTTCCCCTGGATCCCAAAACCGAGACTACCAGCTTGGTTTTTCATTATGTTCCTTTCAATGTTACAATACATATTTATACATGCTGAAGCAATGAAGGGCGGGGGGGGGATCTAAACTCCAGGTTAACTACGTAGGCTAGTCGTGGAAAGAATATAACACAACCCAACATACTTATCTATTGAATAATTCGATTTGAAAACAAATATGTGCTATAAATAGAGAAATATCAACACATAAGATGATAGATGCGCTGCACCAACAAGTTAACATAAGAATCCTAGGAGAGAGCTTTCTATATAACTGGTAAATCTTCTGATGCTTCAGAAAATATACAATAGTGTTCTTCATACAAAAACCAACCTCTATTACCTCAAAAATTGAAGTATTTATAACTTGTTTACAAAAATATCTTGATTTAAAATATCAATATTTAATACGAATATATAAAAGAAATATCTTGAAACATAATTCAAGATTTTATTACAAATAGATTAAACTGTCTAAATATATCAGTTTCATATGTTCTGGCACTGATTCTGGGTGTTCTGGTAGTGACCGTGCCTTTAATCGAGCAATTTTTTTGTCTTGCTAGCATATGTGCCTTATTGTCCTACTGTTTCACTGCATTCTATTTGATGACTGTAGTTGTTTAATAAGAAATGGTATTTATCTTGATATCCTCTGTCCATTTGATAATTGTTGATTAAAATGTAGGTTTTAACCCCGTACAGAAATTACCTACATACGAATTCTAAAACACAGAAAATAAACAATACGAGAGCATAACACATAAAGCACATATACACAGAGATTTTCCCC
The DNA here is from genome assembly GCA_000404065.3 of Pinus taeda. Taxonomy (NCBI): domain Eukaryota; kingdom Viridiplantae; phylum Streptophyta; class Pinopsida; order Pinales; family Pinaceae; genus Pinus; species Pinus taeda. The sequence goes on along the minus strand of APFE030824414.1, from coordinate 123,738 downwards.
TGGATCTCAAAATCGGGACTACTAATTTGATTTTTCATTATGATCATTTCAATGTTACAATACATATTTATACATGTTGAAGCATCCAATACCATGGATTGAAAGCTATCGCACCCAAAACCATGGAATGAAAACCATCGCGTCCAAAAACATGGACTGACAACCATCGCGTCCAAAACCATGTGTGAAAATCATGCACAAAACCATAGGTAGGTCCATCCAACCTAATATAGCGTCAAAAAACAAAAGTCTTTGGGGTGCTTCCCTGGACCCCATAGAGGGGGGTTACCTGCACCCGTCAAACCCCCTATGACCCCCCCACTATGCAATCACTGCAACGAAGGGGGGGCTCCACCACACATCTAACCCCCCGGTTAACTATGTGGGCTAGTCGTGGGAAGAATATAACACAATCCAACATTCTCCCACTTGTTGTTTTCTTTCCACAGGGGGCCACAAGAGAGCTTAGTCATTTATCCAACCCTGTAATGCCCATTGTTTCTCTACACTAAGATAACTTCTTAGAGCTCATAGATTTTGTCAATGCATCTACAGTATTCTTCAAAGTGCCCACCTTTACCAGAAACACCTTTTTGTCTTCTATCATATCCCTCATAAAGTGATACTGAACATCAATGTGATTTGGCTTTGAATGATATGCAGGGTTCTTTGCCAAGAAAATTTCACTTTGGCTGTCATAGTCTATCCTTATAGCTCCTTGTATTAACCCCATACTTGAACACAATCTCTGCAACCAAATTTCTTCCTTCCTTTCATGAGTGTCTTCCATGTATTTAGCCTCTGTAGTTGATAGTGCCACTACAGATTGTTTCGTACTCATCCAACTGACTGCACCTCCAAATAGGTTAAACACATACCCACTTGTAGATATTCTCTGATCTAAATCTCTAGCCTAGTATGCATCAACAAAGCAACGAATATCCAACACTTTGTCCAATCCCGGTCTTCCTTGATAACACAAACCATAATCACTAGTGCCATGTAAATACCTAAAAACTCACTTCATTGTTGTCTAGTGCTCCTTCCCTAGCTTTGACATAAACCTGCTCAATACTCCCACTACATGTGTAATGTCTGGTCTAGTACAGACCATTGCATACATCAGGCCGCTGACTGCACTTGAATATGGAACAAGGGACATGTCCTCTTCCTCTTCTTGTGTCTTTGGACACCGTTCAACAGATAACTTCAGACTTACGTGAATATAAACCTTCACCAGTTTAATATCGTGCATATTAAACCTATGTAGTATTGTCTCGACATACTTCCTCTAGTTTAACCAGAGCTTCCTCTTTGCTCGATCTCTTTTAATTTCCATGCCCAAAATATAGTTTGCAGCACCAAGATCTTTCATGTCAAATTTGGAGGACAATTGGGTCTTCAAATCCTGGTTAATTTCTTTGTCATTTCCAACCAACAACATATCATCCACATACAAGACCATATAAATAACATGGTCACCAATTAATTTAAAATGCACACAGTGATCTTATTTTCTTCTGGTGAAGCCAAGTCCCCATATAAATGTATAATCAAATTTTTGATACCACATCCTTGGTGACTATTTTAACCCATACACAGACTTCTTTAACTTGCATACCAGTTCTTTCTTACCCTTCACTACAAAGCCTTCAAGTTGATTCATGTAGATTTTCTCTTCCAGATCCTCATGAAGAAATGTTGTCTTCACATCCATCTATTATACCTCAAAATCAAAAGCAGTAGTAATAGATAAAAGTAATCTAATAGAAGCTACCTTGGAAACAAGAGATTAATATCACCAAAATCAATTCCTAACACCTGGGAATAACCTTTTATTACCAACCACGCTTTGTATTTCTCCACCTTTCCTTCTGCATTTGTCTTCCTCTTGAACACCCATTTGCTGCCAATGGGTTTCCTTCTATCTAGCAACTCCAGCAGATCCCAAGCCTCATTTTTGTGCAAAGATGCAATTTCATCAAGCATGCCCTCTTTCCGGACTTTTCCATCCTCTGATCTACTGCTTCCTTCACAGTTCTAGGATCATCATCAGTAACAGATAAAGAATTTGAACAGAAAGCAGATGGACTATACCTCTATGGTTGTCTTCTTTCTCAAATTGATCTTCTCACACCCAGAGTTTATGGCTCTTCATGTTCTAATTCCTCCTCTGCTGTAGAGTCTGATTGTTCCTCCTTAAGCTCAAACTCTATCTTCTCAGGTTCCTTTGTTTGGATTTTATGTTTAATAACATATTTTACCTCTTTGAACACCACATCTTGGTTGTACACAACCTTCCTTGTTACTAGGTTCCAAAGCTTATAACCATTTAAACCATCGTTATACCCAATAAAGATGCACTTTTCAGATTTACTATCCAACTTGGTTCTTTTCTCCTTTGGAACATGCATATGCATCACATCAAAATGCCCTCAGATGAAAAAGAGAGGGTTTCTTACCAATCCATACCTCTTGTGGAGTCTTATCCTCCAACATTGATGAAGGTGATTTGTTGACCAAGTAATATGATGTCTCCGCTACCTCTACCCAAAATTCATGTCCTAACCTAGCACCACTGAGCATGCTTACTGCCCTTTCCATCAACATCTTGTTCATTCTTTCTACAACTCCATTTTGCTTAGGTATATCAAGTTGTCTTCTACTATGCTATACCACACTTCTTACAAAATTCTTCAAATTCCTTACTACAAAACTCTCCACCATTATCTATCCTCAAAACTTTTATCTTCTTCTTTGTTTAGTTTTCCACCAGAGCCTTAAATCATTTAAACTTGTCAAAGACTTCAGATTTCTTCATAAGGAAATATATCCATGTATTACTTGAGAAGTCATCTATAAATGATAGATAGTACATAGACTTACTCAGTGATGGAACCTTCACAGGTCCAAACACATCACTATGCACAAGTTCTAATGTTTGTTTTGCCCTCTTACCACCAGAGGGGAAACTCACCCGATTATGCTTCCCATATACACAATTTTCACAGAAATGAAGATCTAGAGAGATATTACTCATACCTTCCACCATACCTTTACCATGAAGTACTCGAAGGCCCTTTTATCCAATATGTCCAAGCCTTTGATGCCATAGCATGGTCTTCTCTCCAGAGACCACTAGATTTTCTGCTCCACTTTCAAGAACCATAGAACTGTTGCACCCATCAACAACAATGCTACCTTGTAGCTTGTACACAGTTCCAATCCGAATTCCCCCCATCAGTACCAGTGCTCCCCGAACCATTTTGTAGGTATCTTTCTCGAACATTGTTTTTACACTTGCATCATCCAGCTTGCTTACCGAAATCATATTTCTGGCCAATGCAGGAATATGTAGAAAACCCACAAGTGTTCTAACCCTTCCACCTTGCAACTTCAAATTTAATTTTCCACAACCAATGATTCTATCCTTCGCATCATCCCCCAAGAAGACATCACCACCATCATATTTAGCATACTCGTAGAACCAATCTCTGTGGGGAGTGAAGTGAAAGGATGCACCTGAGTCAATCAACCATGCCTCATGATCTACATGTGTACTTGAAGAAGCCAAGTACACATCCCCCCCTTCATCTAAGGTGGTTTTAGCCTCTGCAAAAGGAGCATCATCAGATCCCTTTCCTTTGTCGGGAGCTTTAGATTTACAATCCCTTTTGTAGTTCCCTTCCTTTCCACATTTTCAACACACCACCTTTATAGGTTTTCCTGGAGATTTACATCTCCCACTCGATGACTTATTTTTGTTTTTGTTCTGGAACCGTCCTCATACAGAAAAGGCATCACCATTCTATCTCTCCATATTTTTCTGTCTCATCTCCTGTGTCAGCAAGGATGAGACTATTTCATCAAACTGCAAGGAAGTTGTATTGCTACCTATTGCAATAACCAGACTATCCCATGAATTTGGTAGAGAACACAACAAACTAATGCACTTATCTTCATCTAAAATTTTAGTATAAAAAATTAATAACTGACTTACCACAGTATTAAATATGTTCAGATGCTCTGTCACTGAGTCTCCATCTTTCATCCTCAGGTTATACATCTTTTTCCATAGGAACAATTTATTCACTAGAGACTTAGATCGGTACAAAGTCCCTAACTTGTCCCGCAAAGCCTTTATCGTAGCTTCCCCTAATACATTCAGCAATACTGAATCTAAGACACACAATTGTATTATGCTCTTTGACTTCTGATCCAACTTCTTTCATTCTTCATCAGACACTCCCATTGGTTTAGTATCCAGATCTACCATGATCCACTGATCTTTATCCACAAATAGATCTTGCATCTTGAGTTTCCACAACTCAAAACTCTGACCATTAAATTTCTCGATCTCTATCTTTCTACTCCTCGCCATCTTCTTTCACCACCAAAATCAATCTCGCAGATCTCCCACTGGAGAGGGTCTACCACAGTTTTGAGTGAAACCCCTCAGCAACAAAGGCATCCCCTTGAAGAAAAAAAAAACTCCAATACCAAATGTAGGTTTTAACCCCGTACAAAAATTACCTACATACGAATTGTAAAACACAGAAAATAAACAATGCAAGAGCATAACACATAAAACACATATACACAAAGATTTTTCCCTGGATCCCAAAATTGAGACTACCAGCTTGATTTTTCATTATGTTCCTTTCAATCTTACAATACATATTTATACATGCTGAAGTATCCAATACCATGGACTGAAAACCATCACATCCAAAACCATGGACCGAAAACCATCGCATCCAAAACCATGTGTGAAAATCATCTACAAAACCATAGGTAGGTCAACGCAACCTAATATAAGGTCCAAAAACAAAAAAAATTGGGGTGCTGACCTGCACCCCATAGAGTGGAGTTATTTGCACCCCTCAAACCCCCTTGTGACCCCCCCTCCACACAATGGGAGCAATGAAGGTGGGGCTCCGCCCCGCCTCTATCCCCCTAGTTAACTACGTGGGCTAGTCATGGAAAGAATATAACACAACCCAACATAAAATATGCTCAATGTCTCCTCGATGTCTTCTTTTCCTTTACTACTATTTGTTTGTTTAAAGAAAGGAAGGGGGGTCGATTATTTCAAACTATGGATGGATATCAGTTTTGAAAGTCAACAGAATCTGCTTTTCGGAGGGGCAGAGGGTGATACAGTGATGTATGAGAAGAGGGGGTCTGAAATAAGGAGAGGATGACATGTAACAGCTACAAAGCCACTTTTTGGACCCCTCCTTACCCTTAAAGAGAATCATAGCGAGCAGGGTCTGAAAACACTTAAGAATCGTGGATTAGAGCGTGGTCACAGTCTAGGCCATTGAGCTATGGGGAGTTTTACTTTAAACATGTGGCCCTCTTTTCTTATCACAATCACAATAAGATCGTGCCTTTGTCGTATCGTAATTGCAATATAGACAAAGGGTGTTACCTCGTTTTACAACAAAGGCAGACTTGAAAACCTTAACACTATGATATATAAAATATCACATCCGGAGAGATAATCATAATCAGAGGACAGATGGAGGACTTATAATTGTTTTCATAGTGTTCCGCTCATGGACTGGACGTAATATTTTATTAAGAACCATTGTATAGTTATTGCTTCCATCAAGGGCTAATCACAATCACAATCACATCGTGAAGGGGTATATGGAAGTGGGACTTGGTGGGATCATCAATTGTGATATCACAATCGGGGGCCGGGAGGACATCACAATCAGGATAGGAAGGAATGTGATATCAAATCGAGATTGTTATCAGTGTCATGACTGATATCGATGCGATACAGGGTATCATACTGCGATATACGATGCGGGGTAAAGATATTGGAGTCTACATGGATGACTGAGATTAATTTTCATGATCCAACGGTAGAGAAATACCCATGATACGATGACCCTAGTTGTTCATGATTATTCCTCCCTTTTCATCATTCTCTGCTCAGGGTTTAAGTTTTTTGCCTTCATTCGTGTCCTCACTAAATGTCACTAAGAGGTTTCGCCTAAGCCCTGGCCCTTGGCTTTCTTTGGAATCTGTCATTTTTTTCTCTAGTTGTATAGCTATCTCTATTGGGAGTTTATATCTCTCAAAAATATGGTTCATTTCATCCCTACATCCTTTTGCTTGATTTCCAAGTTCATGGCATCCAAACCATTTCTCTTCCTGGAGCTATGGTGTTGGTGAGTTTCCCCTCTTTTCATTCTAACATATTTTTTAGTTGTTTCTGTTGTATATATAACTCAGCATTATTAGTTAGACCCACTATAATTTCTCTGGTTTTATTGTTCTCATTATATGGCTACAAATCATATTTGTGACCAAGTTTATTGATCTCATAATACTAGGATCCTAAGTCTATTCCTGTTGGGTATGGTGCACTCACTCTCCTCTCAATTTACCTTCAGTATTCCATCACTAAATCATGCCTCTGCCAATTACAGGTATGTTATGCACTAAGTGCAAAAGAATTTAGTCATTTTGTATTTAATCATTGGTTGTGATGCTTATTTTCCTTTTGGGCATAATTCCTCCAGAGGGTGGATCTTCGACTTTGTACTAGCAGATAACACGAAAGGGGTTCTATTGTGTTCTGGGTAAAGTGGGTTTGGTTATATTTTATTCACCTTCGACTACTAATATGTACAATAAAGGTTAGGAAAAATGTTTTATTTTGAACTCTTTGTGTCCCCATCTTTCTATTTCACTGTTTTTTTATTAAGTCACATCATTGCATTAATGGCTATGGTAAGCGTTTCCTATGGATTTTTTTTCTTATCCATCCACATATTGAATCAATATGAGGTTTTTCTTACAAGTAGGAGGATATTGAATCAATTTACTGTCATGTAGACCTCTTCCTTGTACCCTACTCATTTTCATTACATAATTATTTTCCCTCTCTGTTTTGAGATTATCTATTCATTTCAATGTCTTAATTTGTAGGTATGTGAGTGCACATTTCATTTTTCTATTCCCTATAGTTATAGAGTTCCTCAAATTTAATTTTGGATTCCAAAATGACAGGTTGGTCTCTATGGCACCCTCGTTTAGTGGTTGACACCTTTTGTGCACTATAAGTCATGAGCTTCACCTTCTATTTAGATTTTTTTCTATAAATTTTATTGTAGGAAGCTAGTGCCCTTAGGCCCATAGCTTCTCACAGAAGAGAACATTGAGTTTTTTAAAATTAATTGTATATTGGTCCTCTTTAACTATGGTGTAGAATAGTTTACTATGGCTCTAGAATGTGATCCATAATTGATTTTGTAATACTGATTAATATTTTAGGTGGAAACTAAACCTCTCACTCATTTATGTTATATTGTCCATTTTGTTCTTCTTCGCCATCATTTTATTTTATTCTTAAATCAATGTATCTATTTGGTCTCATAGGTTTAGGTTTATTTGCATATCATATAGAAATTAAATATGTGATTTTATTGCAAGAGAAATATTTGCATATAATACTTTGCTTTTCTCCTTCGAGCCTAAATTATTTGATGTATGATTATGCTTTAGTTTATTTACGTTTTTTTTTTTTGAATAATTTCTAAATGACTAATATCTCATTAAGAACAAGCTTAACTTTTCCTCCAAAATTTGATTTTGTTTTCAAAATTGAGATGTTTCCAAATACGGATAGCTATATTCATTCTATGAACCGACTATTCCATATTACCTGGGTTTTGTCATGAATGAATGAAAATAACCAAATAATTCCTGTAATCCTTTTAATTCTTAATAAAATTATTCCTTGTACTTCAATTAGCTCCAGACACAAATTCAAACATCAAATTCGTTGTTCTCTTTTATTTTGGAAATATTTATATATCCCTCCCATGACAAAATTATCCCTAGATGTTCTTTATAAGGTTTTCATTGTCCATGCTGATTACATATTTGTTTGTATTTGTATTGTAGAGGGTGCGATCATATATTGTATATCCAACTAGTTCCTATCTTTCAACATTAACCCCCTATAAAATCTACTTGAGAGGATTGTTAGTGTGCATATCATGAGGGTTTTCTCATCTGCTAGACTTGTCATGGTTTCACTTAACCACTGAAGCCTCATAGGGAGAACGACACAATTGTTCGTGAGGTAAGTGACAAATTGTGCTGATATGAATACTCTCCTTGGTACACCCCTACTTTCTTATCGAGGTTCTTATTGATCAGTATTACAACACTCTCATTCACAATTCGAATTCACTTCCTACTACCCGAATTACCAGCCAAAACGGTCTATAATTTTTTTTAAATAGATAGACTAACTTATCTCACCTAAGAACTGGAACACAAAATTTCTTCATATTTCCATTAAGTCCATGTAGTTCATTAACGATGAGCTTTAAATTGGGACAGTTATATCTTTAACACTATTAGACTAAATTCCCACTAATTGTGGATGTATATATATTTACCTCTTACTAGAGTAAGTTATTACAATAACAAATTTTTAATGCATGCATTCATAAAAAAAATGATGTCGACATAAAATCACAAAAATTATCATTGACTGTGTAGATATTAACAATAAGAGTCACTGCCTCGGATCAGAGAGGAGGCAGAGTAGAGGTAGAGGTGACCAGGGTTTACGACTTTGGCAGCGAGTTTCTGGCCATGGATCGGCTCCGAGGAGGGAGCTCCACTCCCTCCTACAAGGAAGCAGTGGCCAACAAGGGTAAGAGGTCTCTGGAGAAAGGAAACAGTGAGGCAGAGGAAGGTAGAAATAATAGGGAAAAGGAATCAGAAAACACCAAAGCGAAGGAGAAGGGTGGCACAAAAGACAAGGAAGAAAATGACAAAATACAGGAAACAAAAGACAAAAATCAGAAGAGTCAGTGCAAACCCAGAGCTGAAATTACTCCTACAGTAGTTTTAAATAATCCAGAGCTATAGGAGAACAGAGAGCACATGTAGACTTACGCAATCATATGCAAATTTATGGGGCTATGGCCCACTAAAAAAGCTTTACAAACATGGATAAGATACCATTGGAAGCCCAAAGGTAGCATTGATCTACATCTGGGGTCCAAAGGTTTTTTCACTGTGGTGTTCACTAACATTGAAGATAAGGACAGCTTGTTTGAAGGCAGGCCCTACTTATATGCAGCAATAGGGCTCTATATGAGACTTTGGACGATGAACTTTGTACCAGAGCGGGAAACTTTTACTTCGGTTCTGGTTTGTGTTAGAATCTATTCTCTACCTCTTGACTATTGGCAATCTGATTCCCTTACGACCATAGGCAATAAATTAGAAAGATTTATTAGAGCCTCTGAAGACACAAGGAGGGGAAAATACACTTCTTTTGCTAGGATTTGTGTTGAAATGGATCTATTCGGAGCTCTCCCGGATGAAGTCATCTTGGAGGTTTTTGATGACGAACGGGTGCAAATAGTAGACTATGAACATATTCCTTTTAGATGTCATAGATTCCATGAACATGGGAACCTTCTAAGAGACTGCCCCTTCAGTCTAGAAGAGAACAAACGCAAGATGAACGCAAATAAAGACACAAAAAGCTTTCACAAAGTAGTTCATAAAGGAAAAAATGGAAAGAAAGGGACAAAGAAACATCATGCTAAAGGTAAAATGGGTAGCCAGAACCAGTTCCAAGTTCTTGAAGAGGAGGAAGAAATAATAGTAGAAGATCAAGCTATGAATGAAGATAATGAGAAGAAGGAAAAGAATAAAGAAAGAGATCAGACACATGAAAATGAAAAACAGAAGGGGATTATGTTGAATGAATCAGAGCTGGAAATGGTTTAGGATATGACCCAGAGTGATATGGATATGGAGGACACTGAGCTCCAGGAGATCCTGGATAGAGGAAACCTAGATCTAGAAGGATTCTTGGCTCAGGGAACTACTAGAGGGGTAGAATCACTACCATAAGAAGAGCTCAATCAGATACAACAACTATTCTAATGGAAAACCTAGGCAAAGGGTTTAGAGGGAGTAAAGAACATTGAAAGACAGAGCAGTGACGAGATGAAAGTAGTGAAAATGACTCCAAGGTTGGCACAGAGAAATCTAGGGAAAAAAAGAGGTCGGAAAAAACAAAACGAGCTACTAATGGAATGTGGAAAGCTTATTATGAACTCAGGTAAGATGAAAGACCTTACCAGTTACTCCTTTACCAATATTTAATTATGAAGTTCACAATTTGGAACATTAGAGGTCTGGGTAGAAAGAGAAAATAGAGAATGATGAATAATATAATGAAACAGGCAACTCCAGACATAATTTTTGTCCAAGACACAAAATGTTCCATTCAGAAACTAAGGCAAATCCATATTAAATGGCTCAGTAGATTTGAGTTTCTAGAAGTTAAAGCAGAACAATAAGAGTCACTAAAATTTCCTATACAGAGCCTATCCATTCTGTAAACTACTAGAGAACATTTTTAAACCATTCTTATAACAGCTACTTACCAACTTAGGTGTAACCATAATTTACATTAAACATACATTATCACAACATCTAATTAATTTATGAGACTACATAGGCACAAAATTTGTACACTAACAATAAACCAAATTTCTAACCATGTACTGACTGAAAAATCCACTTGGGAAAACCACTTTCCACCCAACCATGAACCATAACCACCAGTTCCGCTAGAGATGAGATATCAATTAGATGAAATCAACAACCTTTCATGATTCCAGATAAGGTATTTTATGGATTTCTTCGCTCGAAAATTTTTTCTTAACAAGGTCGTGATTTTCAGGGCCTTCCAACGCACTAGCATAGGCTATATATATATATATATCATAAAGCCCGCCTTTCTCTCCCACGAGGCTTTGTTCCACCCTTTACTCAATGTTTTTATGCAATTGATTTTCTCTCTATCATATTAAATCTTATTAATCATCCACAGGGATTTTTAGGAGTGATTTAAGGGAATATTGTCTTCATCTTATCAGCCAACATTAGTTTTTGGATCTTCAATAGACATTCTTGCTTAAGGGTTTCCGCCTTTCTCTCCCACAAGGCTTTATTCCACCCTTTACTCAATGTTTTTATGCAATTAAGTGGTTTAGCAGATTTTCTCTCTGTCATATTAAATCTTATTAATCATCCCCAAGGATTTTTAGGAGTGATTTAAGGGAATATTGTCTTCATCTTATCAACCAACATTAGTTTTTGGATCTTCGATAGACATTCTTGCTCAAGGGTTTCCTCCCCAAGTAATTTCCAGTTTTCCTTTTCTTTAATAAAAATTATTTATTACATCATCATACTTTATTGTTCATTTTAAGTCAAGTCCACCATGACTTTCTAGTTGTCATGGCTAAAAATATCTCAATATAAAAATGAAAAGATATTTACATAGAAATAGATTGGTATTACATGCAATATGATGCATCATCATCTATTCTATGTCCCCTAAGAACCACAAGTCCATAATATAAGGAAAATTATATTGACATTCTAAAATATAACAATTAGTAAAAAAATTTTGAAAAGGAATCTTGATTGGACCCAAAAGGAGGAAAAAAAATACTAAAGAACTAAAGAATGGGCTAAAAGTGAAATCAATTAATATTAAAGAAGACTCTGAATGAACAAACAATAAACAAAAACATGCATTAAAGATATAGTTAATAATAATTTTCAACAAAAAATATAAACATCAGTTAAAACTTTAAAATTATGTAAAATATAATATTGATATAAATTATATCATCGTATTATTTATTTAATATTCTTTCCTTTAAATTCGGCTTGAGGTAGCTCAAATGGTAATGGTCGCAGAAATGGAGTCCCACCGAATTGGAAATCTTGGGTTCAAATCTTGTGCTATCCTCCCCCCCCCGATCAGGGTGAGAAGTTGGACATGCAGAAGATGTAGTCCTACAAAGCTTACAAACGAAAAATTATGCTTTCCTTTAAAAATTTCTTAAATTTTATGAAATATTAAAATATTTACCATTTTAAAATGTTATCAAAATTAACAACTATAATTTATTAACATTTTCAAAATTGCAAATTGAACCTACCATTTTGATTTGTATTTCGAAGCAATAGTTCTAATTTAACCCTATATCAATTTTGGATTAAAATGTGAGTTCTTTTAATTCTCTTTATTCAGAACTAAGCCAAATGAATTCAATTTATTCTCTTTCCACTTTTTCAAAGTTGAGTTAACCCTTACATAGATTCATGAGTCTTCAAAGTAAAATGTCGTGAAAATGTGGAGCACAAGCTGACTTTTAAAAATGTTGAGGACTATAGAAACATCTGAAAATTATATGAGGGGAATTTCTAACCACTACGCATAATTCTAGTCTAAGGTTTTGTTGCATTTGGCTAATTATATTAATAATATGTAGAATTTTCTGTTTAAAAGTGTTCATAATTGAGAATGTGATAACATGATTCACACTATGTTGATCACAAAAAATATGTTTAGGTTCACTAATCTCATGAAAAATGACTAATGGAAAGGTAGAGAGGAGGAAAATACAAATTTCTCACACACACTATGTTTTTTTCTCTTGTATTCATCACACAGACTTGATGATTACAATGAATCCATTGAAGGGTATTCAAACTTTCTCGACTAGTGAATCAACCAATAACTTAACATGGACACACACACACACACACACACACACACTAAATTTAGATTTATACAAATATAGAATGAACTCAATGTGACTCACACATAACTCAATTAACTCACACTCTAAATTTTCACTACACTTATCTTAGTTTATCTCTTCATGCATCACTCGACTTAGATCTTGCTATATATTCATGCATGAGTAATTACTATTTCCAACACCCTCCATTAATTATGATCATATGACTCAAGATGAGTTAAATATGCCTGCTAGGTTTACAATAGAAATTGACTCAATCATCACTCAAACATGTATGTTGGTTTAAGTCTCAGCTAGGCTTACAATTACTCAAAACTTTTACAATTTTATATTTTCCTTTTTGTTTCTTCCATATTCTATATCCCCTAAATTGATTCATTCTCTATTGTGCATTCTTTATATAGCCTCCATATTTCCTTACTTATTTCTATTGCGATGTTTCTTTGACTTGTCTTAAATTTGTGTTGAAAAACAAGTTGATCTTGTCTTCTACAAATTTCTCTTCAAAGATTCATTCAACCATGGCTGCCACAACTCTTCATTTTCAAACTCTCTTCTTTGATTTTCTTCACGTGCTTCATATTCTTGACTTTATTTCAGCCATATTTCTTGATAGTAGAATCTTATCTCTTCTTGAATCCATTGCTGAAAAATTATTTCAATGCTTTCATCTTCACCTTCAAAAACTTCCATGCCCTTCTCTTCACTTTCATCAGCAAGTACTGTTGGTTTTTTCATCTAGTCTGTAAACTCAAGATCATCATGAGGGTTACATGTAAAATCATAATCATGCTCATTTTTATTGTTCACCATTTAATTTAATTATTTTATTGTAGCTGCTACTTTAAGACTCTCATCAATTTGTTCAATTGTCTTATGAATCCATTATTCAATGAGCTTCAAATCTACATCAAACTTATTAGCAAATTTATTTTGAAGTTGCACTCCCATGCTATTTTGAACACTACATATTAAAAAAAAAATGTTAAAAACATCTTTGTTATGCTCTTTAGTGAGAGCTTCTTACTCTACCTCTTCCTTCTGTTCGCATTATGGTACCTCTGTTGTCCTTGATGGAAACCCACATACAACTCAATTCAAAAATGGTAAAGTGATGTATGGTGGCCACTGACATGGTAACATGTCTATTCAAAGGTAACAGAGTAATGGCAAAGAAGAACATGATGATGGGACAAAGGATTATAGATCAAAATCAAGAAATTGAGGAAAGAGAATGTTTTAAGTTGTATACATTGGTTAACCTAGTCCAAGTCGCATATACATGCAGGTACATAGAAAAAAAGGCACGTTTACGTATGCATGTAGTTTCACAGAAGGAAAAGTGCGCATGGGATGCAAAATTAAGGTTAAAGAATACCAAGGGTCCATACCATGGTATTAGCCCGCAATAATGAGTGGGATAATGGTTACTTGATCCCATCTAAGAACACCATAGGTTCTAAGTGTTGTTTTGGTGCATGGTATGGACAAAGGCTCTAGTTTATAAGGAGGAGAAGATGAAAGGGCTGAGTGTGCAAGTGAAAGGGTTTTTCATGAATACTTCTATCTGAAGTATATTTTATGTTCTAAGGGTTATGGTTATGCTATAGATTTCAAATATGTTGTGCACCTTTCGATACAATGTTGGATCAGGATCATGAGACCTAAAATGACTTATCATTGTATGATTTGATAATGGATGGGATAGATATGAAAGTTAATGCATTTTTTATCCTTTAAATGATATGATCTAGGTATATATGAAGTTCTGAAAAGCTGTGAAGTTATAAGTTATTATTTTCATATCTATACACAATTTTGCCTCAGTGAAGGTGCATATACACGCGGATTCGACACTTCCAAGTAGTGTATGCAAAAGAAAATCTTGTTATTCAAAAATGATTGATCTATTTGATCAATGTTTCTATTTTATTGTTGTTTTTCAATGATGTCTTCATTAAATCTGAAGTAAAATTTATTGTATAAGGTGATTAAGTCTGGTTCATTGATTTATTGAGTAAGAAGGGTGATCTTTGCTTCTATCTTCTTAGAACTTTATAACAAGACAATAAATCTTCAAAATTTCTTTGGGTAGTATAGTTTTTCATTCAGAAGTTTTATGATTCAATATCTTTAGATGTATATGCAGGTTGGGTTATAGAAAGTAGTGTATACATGCAGGTAGGATTCATTTAAGTAGCGTATACATTATGACATATGATTTTTGAGGTTGTAGTTGGTTCTAGTTGTTGATGCAGTGTTCTGGGTTTAGCTCTGTGTTCTGGTGACAATGATTTGACTGTTCAGATTGACTGATTGTTGATAGATGTAGTTTTATTTGATGGTTCTATTGAAATGGTGATTTATTTTGAGCTTCAATGTTACTGATGGGTCCAGTATGAAAATTTGATGAAATGTAGCCTAGATATTGTGTTGATGTGTACCAAGAGTATCCAGTATGAAAATTTATGAAATATAGTCTGTCGAGGAAGAGTTTTTGCCTACGTACTGGTAAACATATCAGCCAGTAGAAGATGGAAAATGAGTGTAGGTTGTAGCCTTCAACAGGTTTGTGCACTGGAAAAATTCTGCAGTAGTACAAAAATTGTAAACACTTTTTAATAAGAAGATTGAATAGTGAGACAATAACAACAATGGTTTTTTCCCACATTGGGTTTCCACCTAAAAAATCATGGTGTTCATGTGTGCTGCTTATGTGTGTTGATTTAATATGTTTTTACCGCATATGTTTATTGCTTAGTAATGTATCACACTTTGATTTAAGACAATGAATTAGATTTTGTCACATTTTATTATCTATATGTTAGTATCATTCATTATAGGCATGAACATAAGTTGTTTGGTTTACGTACAATAATGTATACATTTTGAAAAGGAAAATCATTATTGTGAAATTTTAAATACTGATTCACCACCCCCCCCAAGTATTTTTCCCAACAACTGGTATCAGAGCAGGTCCATTAGAAGAAGCTTGATCGCTTGAAGGAAGATCTCTCAAGATGATAAATGACGAAGGAATGGGATCTATCAGACCACCAATCTTCAATGAAAATAACTTGCCATATTGGAAGACAAGAAACAGGGCCTATCTTGAATCACTTGGAGCTGATGTTTGGGAAATTATGGAAGGAGGATACCAATATCCAGTAGTAGCCCCCACAAATCCAATAGAAAAGAAATCATATGAAACCAATGCCAAAGCCATCAATGCATTATGGGGAAGTCTATTAGAATTAGAATTGGTCAAAGTCATGCAGCTCAACACTACCAAAGCAATACGGGACAAAACCATTCAAAACTATGAAGGAGACTCCTAGGTAAAATGTGTTTAGCTCCAAACTCTCAGAATTCAATATGAAACTCTAAATATGCATAGTCACAAAATTATTGCTAATTATAAACTAGGTATTGGAATATTCAAAGGTGAGCTTCCCTTCATATGTTTTGCTTGTAGTAGAGTTGGTCATTATTCTCCCAAATGTCCTCATAAAGATAATCATGACAAAGGAAAGGATTTTGCAAAAGGTAATAGGAAATAGTTTGTTAATAGAAGAAGTTATTATACTCATGAAGATAGTGATGGCTTGTCTAGTAGTGATGAAGGTGAATCTGAACAAGATATCAAACTACTTATAGCTTATGAAAATGATGAGTTTATGAATGCTTTAGAAGAAAATATTTTCTTGAAGAAATCACTCAACTCAAAATCTACTTGGAAGAGAAGAATATAGTCATATACACTTTAACACATCATCTCACGAAAAGGGAAAATCACAATGAAAAACTAGAGTGTGAAGTAGTGAGTCTAAGAAAAGAACTTGAGAAGACAAAATCTATGAATCTTAGATTTTCTAAAGGATCACAAACTTCAGATTAAATCATCAAGGTTCAACACTCTCCTCTTATATACACTAATCTTGGATACATTGGAGAAACTTGCCAACCAGAAAAGTCTTCAGCCATCACTAGAAGCTATCTTAATGCAACAAAAAATAGTCAACAACGCGGCAATCCTCGGTAAGATCCTAAAGTTACTCCCCAAGTAAATCATGCTCATTCTACTCCAGGGGTGAACATCAATAGAACCACTAACAAAAATGTGAATGATACCAAAATATTTTATGATCGCATAAATTTCTTCTTTAATGGATAATTATTTTCATATCATATCTTTGGTCATAAGGTTGCTGAATGTGTTGCTTACAAAACTATCATTACTAGAGAAGCAAGAAAACAAAGGAGCGTGACAAGAATTAAGAAGAGCTCTTATAATAAGTTTTCTCTTTCTGAAGATGAAATTGAATGTTCATTTTGAAATAGCTTTGCTCATGAAGAATATGAATCCAGGATAAAATTTTGGCCAACATTTAAAAAGGAGAAAACATCACTAAATTCCAAGGTATGGAAAAAGAAGGAATTTTAGTCAGAAAGATGTGGCATAACTTTGTTTGCAAAAGGAAAAGAAAATCAGTAGTACAATAAAAGTGGGTGTTGTAAACACATGGTAGGTGATAAAGATAAACTCCTTTCATACAATGCTTTAGAAAAGGAAAATAATGTCTCTTTTGGAAATGACACATCAGTGGTCATTAAGGGTAAAGGTTTCATTTATTTGAAAGAAAAGGACAAAGCTAGAAATGTTATGTATGTTGATGGATTAAGGAATAACTTATTGAGTGTTAGTCAAACGTGTGATCAAGGAAATGAAGTTAAGTTTCGATCAAAAGAATGTGGGTTTCATGAGCTTGACCTGGGAAAGACCATAATCAAAGGTACAAGAACTCCAATAAAACTATATATACTAGAAGGAGGTTAAGAATACTGTTATCTATGAAAAATAGAAGAGAATTGGTTATGGCACAGAAGATTGGGGAATCTAATATTTTCTCAAATAAGAAAATCATGCAACCTCAAGGTTGTTAGTGATCTTTCAGATATCCTCCTCTTAGAAAATACCATATGTACACCATTTAAATTTGGTAAGAAAACCAGAGTCCAATTCAATGCCAAATAAGGATCAACAAGTAAGCCTCTTGAACTCATTCATACTGATTTGTGTGGAACAACAAGGAAAAGGTCACCTCGCAGAGAAGAATACTATATTTTATTCATTGATGATTTTTCTAGAATGTATTGGATTGGTTTACTAAAACATAAAGATGAAGCATTTGAAAAGTTTAAGGTCTTCAAAGCTTTAGTTGAAAATGAATTAGATCTAAAAATCAAATGTCTCCAATATGATCGGGGAGGATAATTCATATCAAATGAATTCTTTGAATTTTGTGAGCCACATGGAGTAAAGAGATAGTTCTTTGTTTCCAGAAATCCTCAACAAAATGGCATGGTAGAAAGAATGAATAAAACAATTCAACAAATGGCTCGATCTATGCTTGATGAGTCTGGAACTTCTGACACCTTCTGGGGAGAAGCTGCACATACTGCAGCAAATATTCTCAAAAAAGCTCATGTATGTGTAAATAGTGATAAAAATCTATATGAACTTTGGTATGGTAAGACTCCCAATGTAAAACAATTCATAGTTTTTGGAAGAAAATGTTTCATCAAAAAGACTGATGAAAAACTTGGTAAGTTTGAACCCGTAGCAAATGAAGGAATATTTCTTGGTTATTCATTTAGAAGTAAAGAGACTTAGAAAAATTATTGAATGCATTGGTGTTGTAATATATGAAGCATGAAAAAAATATGAAACATGTGACATTAGTAAAAGAAGATAATAACAATGAAGACATTGAATGCTTCCCCGTATCATATTGAAATGATATAGACAAAGAAACCAATGAAGCATCAGAAGAAGATACATCTGACAGGGAGAGGGCTCCATCCATGTATGTTAAAAAGAATCATCTAGAATCTCAAATTATAGGAGATAAAGGATCTGGAGTACAAACAAGAAGAACTCTCGTAGGATCTTCTAGTTATCTATCCTTATTATCCTCCAAAGAACCACAAAATGTAAATGAAGCTAGCAAATATGGATGTTGGGTTAAGGCCATGGATGAATAACTTGACCAAATTGAAAAGAATGATACTTGGGAATTAGTTCCTAGACCTCGTGATAAAAATGTTATAGGAACAAAATGGACATTCAAGAATAAGTTGAATGAAAATGGAGAGGTAATTAGGAATAAATCAAGACTTGTTTGTAAAGTGTATGCACAATAAGAAGGTATATACTTCGAAGAAACTTTTGCACCTGTCGCTATACTTGAAGCCATAAGAAGATTTCTTTTTCATTCAAGTTTTTGAAAATTCAAAGTTTATCAAATGGATGTAAAATATGCATTCCTTAATGGAAATCTAGAAGAAGAAGTATACATTGAACAACTGGAAGGATTCATTCTAGGAAATGATGCAAAGCTTGTATGCAAAATCAAAAACGTTTTATGCAGGCTTAAAGAAGCTCTGAGGGCATGGTATTATTGTCTTGACAAATATATTCAATAACAAGGCTTCACAAAAGGATCTGCGCACATAAACTTATATACAAAAATTGAGAATGATAAACTGCTAATTATTGTTGTTTATGTTAAGGATATCATCTTTTGCAATAATGAAGAATCTAGGAGTCAAAACTTTGCTTCTGTTATGCAATAAGAATTTGAAATGTCTTTTCTTGGAGAGATAACCTATTTTCTTGGTCTATAAGTGGAACAAACAAAAGATGGCATCTTTCTCTCACAAACTAAATATTTCAAGAAAATTATGAAGAATTACAGAATGGAAGATTCCAAACCAGTATGTACTCCAGTGGTAATAGGATGTAGTATCAGTTCTAATGATGAATCTCCTATAGTGAAGCAACTAGAGAACATATCTATGGTTGGAAGTCTACTTTATCTAACAGGTGCTAGACCAGATATCATGCATGCGATAGGAATTGTTGGAAGATTCCAAGCCAATCCAAACGAATCACATCTTCAAGTATTAAAAATAATATTCAAATATCTCCAAGGAACTCAAGACTTTGATCTATGGTATCCTAAAGATACATATCTCACTCTTCATGCATATACAAATGCAGATTGGGCTAGAAATGTTGGAGACCAAAAAAGCACTAGTGGAGGTGAATTCTATATGGGATCACAATGATTGTCTTGGTTCAGTAAGAAACAAATTTTGATTGCCTTATCTACAATGGAAGAAGAATATGTGGCTACTGCTTCTTGCCGCACACAAATTCTCTAGATGATGTAGACATTACATGATATTCAGTTTACATGTTCTCCACTCATCTTCATGTCATGTGACAACGCAAGTGTGATTAGTATCTCAAGAAATCCTATTATGCGCTCCAAGACCAAGCAAATACCCATTAAGTACCACTTTATACGAGAAAAGTACTTGAACAAAAGGTTAAGTTAGAGTATGTTCCCTCCAAGGATCAGGTTGCTGATATATTTACCAAACCTCTTCCCAAAGAAGCATTTTAATATCTCAGACAAAAGGGAGTTATTTCTGCCTCATCTTGTTGTTAAAACCAGTTTGTTCAGATTCAAAGGACTGTTTTCTATACATGGATTTTATGAAGTGGAGTCATGTGTATACACGATTTTATGTGTTAGCATTAGCATATATGTTTTTCTGATAGAAAAACAATGGATCAGACTCAAAATTAGTTTTTAACATGTTTTTTAAGTCTGATATTGATGGTTATAGTCTGTTGATATGGTTTTCTCATTGATTTTTATTTGATTGATAAAGATTCCTTGATGAATGAATTTTTGACAATGCACAGGTAGCATAGATTCAAGGCGAGCATTAGCCTTCAAAATATAAAGCATTTTTGGCATCATGGTTGCTAAAGACGGCTATTCTATTAGTTATTAATGTCATTTGATGAAAAGGTCATGTCAAGACCTATGGTGTAATAATATGTCTCTTTCTTTCATATTCTATTATGAATGAGTCATTTTGGACACATGATGTAATTTTTACTCCCACTTTGCATGGGAAGGATGATGTAATAATTCCAATTTTCAATCATGTATGAACATTTGGTGTATCCGCACTTGGTTGGGCAATTGATGTATGTATGAGTCATTGCTGATAGGAAGGTCATACTCACATAGTTGAGTTATAGAGTCATGTTATTATTTTGAAAATTTATTTTTGCAGACTCTACGTGTGCTCGGGGGGAGCATGGAGAGTATAGTGCATCTCAGCATGTACTAAGAGTTACTGGGAATAGTGTCCACTTAGAGCTACTATTCCCACTAAGACTGGTAGCTATCATAGAAACAAACAAGTTAAAACTACTTTCATTTTCCTTTATGAAAAATAGACAAGAGGGGAATAGAGGACACCAACCTTTGTCTTGCTCTTGGTTCCTTGCTCGATTCCTCTCCTTCTCGATAGATGTTTGCCGCTCCTTCTTTGTTTACACAGCTTCAGAGAGCACCTGTGGAATCAAAGCAACATAATACTATCGAAGAATAGAGATCTATATTCATAAACAACACAGGACCAGATATGTACTAACCACACAAATGCATATACAATCAAACATACATGAATGTGGAGGAAAACATGAATAGCTTTATTAATTTCAAGAATAGCAAGAGGATTACAACCAATTGTTCTGACCCAGCATCATCCTCCAGCAAAAAAGCCCTTCTTCACCTCAAGCAAAAATTAGATCACCCAACACTATGATATTACACCAGAAAACCAACAACACTTCTCTACAACGTACAAGATTCCAGCCCTTGGATCTCTTTGATGAGGCATCCATATATAGATGATTGTAGGGGGTGAGTCAACTTCTATGATTTTGATTAGTGTCCTCCCTCTGATAGTTCTTGATTCCACTTGGAGATTGATGATCTCCTACTCATCTCTGGTCAAAATCAGAGAGGCAAGTGTCAGAGGGGAAGTTTCTAGAAGATTATATGATCTTCCACCTCGCAAATTGTCTCTACCATTTGTCCATTCTCACCCATCGCACCCTACAGAAGGGCCATTCAGTATGCATCGCACCCTTTACATTGGGAAGGTGATATGCATTGCACCCTCTGCATTGGGCATTCAATATGGTCTAGTTTTGACCATTTCTGAGTAGTTTTCTGTGGAGAACTTCTAGGAGATGATGTAATCAGCTGACCTTGTTCCTTTAGGTAGTGAAGCAACACTTTTAGGGACTTAGGAGCCCTCAGTTTATGGACATTTATGATTGGGGTTGCACTGCCCGTAAATGTCTATAACAGTTGCCCCTTAAAGCATGAGGTCGTTAATCTTTTGATGTCAGGTGAAATGCTTTACCATGAGGATCCAAAGTTTTTTTGAGCTGGGAGGCAACCTGTAATAAGATACAATACAATACATTATCTTCATAATATTTTTCATGATCTAGCTGAGGCGGGCATTACCATGCTCAGCTTTATAAATTCACTTTCATGTACATATGACAGGCAACCGTCTGTGTAGCAGACTGATGATTCGGATGGAGTCATCATCCTTTGATTTGGATGATCATCTGTTTGTCAATGATGTACATTTGGTGTCTTTATATTCATGAATATATCGCAGCTCGAATGGATGAAACTAGATCCGGGGTCTTCAAAACTCGTTCCACCTTCACTCGGGGTACAAGTTGATGCATGTGAAAAGTGTTCTGGAATCGAACATGGAAAGACATCGCCTGATTACCAGCCAATGATGCAAGTTGTTAACAGGCGTGAGAGGAGTCATCGATAATGACAATGGCCCTCAAGGTACTACAGTACAATTAGCGTGGTGTGAAAAAGGAATTGGCATCGAACACCACGCAAAATCTCTCAGTCAAAGGCCATTGATGTAAACGTCTCGCCGAAAGTGAGAAACTTGCCATTGAGGCATGCAAGCTTCAAAGTACTGAGTCAACTTCTTGGATAATGAGCTGATGTCGACAAGAAGTGACCCTTCGTAGGAGGGACTTAATGAATCCCACATCTATGAAACAGAATGGAGTAAATGATTTTGGAGGTGAAAATGATCTCATGATACAGGGTTCAAGGTGGTAGTCATGAAAGAATGGAGCGTGAATGTATTGCAGCGGATGAGACACAGGTGAATTTTCAGATCGACTTCTCTTGAACATATCAGCGACACTGACGATGGATTGGTAGCGTTAACCCGAATGATGGATGGTGTGATGGACCAATGGTGATGTGACCAGTGAATGGAACAACCCAACCCGACTCGGATGCGGAGAGAAAGTGTCATGTTCAAGAGCAACTTGCTACCAATAAAGTTTCTTCAAGTTTTCTTCCCAATTTTCCCTAGTCATTGCTGACCAGTACCTCTTTATTTTTTTCAAGTTTGAGGAGGATAACATATTCTTGTTCTATAATTCGCCCTTCGAGCGAACCTGTCGCTATGCTTTAACGAGCCTAGTGACAGTGAAACGTGTTCTCGTCCATTTGGAAAAGTTTGTCACTATTAGGTTTTAACTAGTTTAACAACAAAGATAACTTGGTCCTTTTCAATTTTAGAGAGTATGAAAGGGACGGAAAGGAAACTCCAATGATTCTTTTTCGTCATATAATCCCTTAAGTCCGAAAAAGCATAAAATAATACAAAAGGGATGAATTTTCGATAGTTTTAACGAGCCGAACAAGACAAGCGCTCGATCTTTTTGTGTCATAATCCCTCAAGTTCAAAAATATTAAAATCTAGAGGAGGGATAGCACTTTCGATGACCTTAACGAGCCGAAGATGCTAATAGCTCGGCAATATTTTCATATTTTGCGATTTAGTTGAAAAGAGCTTAAAGGAGACTCGTGTTCTCAGGAACGAGTGATGATTTCAGATAGCGGTTGATTCCAGGTAAGGTTTGGAATTTTCCAATCATGGCAGTGTCACAAGGATGGCTAACAAAATCACTCTTCGCAGATGTTCCTTGAAAGGGGTAAACAATCAAATGGAGGCGACTGATCAGCTAAAACAGAGTGGACGTGATGATGAGAACACAACCAAGGCTCAAAAGCTGATGATAATGCATTCACAATGGTTATTTACCGGGGATCAGTTCATTTTTTAATGAGCTTAAACTCTCGGGGAAACATTTGCTCATTGCTTATGTTTATTTTTTAACGAACTTAAATTCCGCATTAAAATTGCTCGTGCCAGTCATATAATAAGGATATCTCATCTAAGATGCCATTTTTTATGGAGCTTGCACCTTTTATATCTTTTCCCCGGATCCTTTCTTTATGCAAGCTAGGAAATGACCAATCCTACAAGTTTAAAGGGTTAGAGGACCTACAAATTTAAAAAATAAATGGTCGCTCTTCGCTTGCATGCAAAAAAGTTTGCATGCCCCTAGGTATAATGAAAAATTTCCAGGTTACCATATAGAAGCTCTTACTTTTGCAAGATAGTTTCCATCCATGTTGTAGATAGAAACACTTCCTGGCTTAGTCTATCTAGACCAGGGTGGTTCGAAATCCCAAGCTCCTAAACTTGACGAGGAAATCTTATTCTGGTCTAACTCCCTTTTCTTGTAAGGACAGGTGCTGGACCAGTCATCTTCCTCCCTAGAAGCCTACTTTACACCTAGAGTTTCCCTGCCGAAGCAAGCTAGGGTGCATGCCCCCTGGATTTTAGCCATATCCTCCCAAATCACTCGCGCTCATCAGGTGGATGGACTGGAGATTGATGAGACATTCCTTGTGTGAAAAGACCATTTAGGGATGGCATTTGATTATTTTCTATGTGTAAACCGGGGAATGATAGTTGTTCTATGAGCTTGACCACTCTGCCTTCATGCGGAAAACACATTACTCTAAAGAGTGAGGAGGCGACGACTCCCATGCAATAAATATAGTCATGCCCAAGGATTAGATTATAATCTAGGGGTCCTTGGACTACCATCACATTCATGTGAACGGTTTTCCTTCTCAAAGTAATGGGCACATCGGGAAGGATCCCTAACGATCAACTGGTTCTTTTGTCAAAGCCTGTCAGATTTCTCATTTTAGGCAAAAGTGATGGCGAACCAAGCGCTTTCCAAGCAGTTGAGGAAAGGATACTCACAGAATCCCCTTCATCTATGATGGTACCATCCATGACCATTCTGTAAGCTTGTACAATGATTCAGAATGGTAAACTAGCTGGTAAATGGGGACTGCCTAGTAGATTCCAATCGAAGGAAATGACTAGGTTACTTGGAGGTGGTATCGAATAGATGGCCGGATACGACTCTGATGAACTTCCTTCCTACGGTAAAGGAATGGGTGGATTTCCCCCAAGTTCATCAGAGTCTGTGTTTATGAAAAGAATTTGTACGGTGTCATTCTCTTTCTCTTCAGTGACGATATCATTCGAAGATGATCCCTCTAAAGGCAAAACCGAGTCAATTTCCGCCTCGAATTTTTGACTTTCGTCAGGTATGGATTCAAAGGGTTCATTTTCAATGATAGACGCTTCGACTGACCACAACAACGTGTTGGTCGGATTTTCAAGCAGTGGTGGACTCGGCAAGAGTTTCTTATATCCAGGAGGGAACCATAGTGGTGAAGCAGGATGGTCATCCAAAACTCTTTTGGCTTAATTTCGGAAGGGACAATGGTGGATGGCATGATCACCTCCACACAGTTTACAAGGAAATTTGTGATTCCTTTTTTGTCCAGATACTTCGCTTTCACTGGTTGATGGTGTACTTTCAACATGATCATCAGATGTTGACAACACCGGATTGTGCAAACGAGGAGACCAGTCCCTTAAGATCCAAGAGATGCAAGGAAAATCTCGATGATAGTGATCTCCTTTGAAAATGACACATGGAGATTTAGGTTTAGAAGGTGCGGTGTGAGGATTTTCGCTAGACGACACATGGTTGCCCCCTTTTGCTTTTGGCTCCTTCTTCTTCTTTTCCTTTTTCTCTTTCCACTTCTTCTTCTTCTCAGTTTCTTGATCTTTAGCTTTACCAACTTCATCAAGCGAAGAGGAAGGAGGAGAGGGAGAAACGGACGAAGTGGAAGGTTGGGGGGTAACTCTAGCATCACCTAGTTGCTGACTTGACTGTTCAGGAATTACGGTATTCTGATCAATAGAGGTGGGGAAGATACATACGGGCAAACCAATCTTCAACCCTGGAAGTGACAATGTGGCCATATGGGGTGCACCAACATCTCCCCAAGAGGAGAAAGGACTAGGATTTCCTCCAAGTGGAAATCCTTGGTTGGTAGACTCCATTTTTCTCAACCTAAAGATCAATGAGGGAACTTGTGATGTTATTCAGATTAAAATAAATTTAGATGCTTTGACACAACTTGTTTTTTCAATTTTTAAGAGTCGAGAAGAAACAAAAGATGACTCTAGTCACCTTCGATTTTTAATGAGCCTAAAGTGACAAGTGCTCAAATGGACCTTTTCCTTTAAGGAGTTTGAAAAGGAATGAAAGAGACTTCTCTGGAAACCTAGGCAGAGGGATTACCAAACCAATCACAAAACTACAGAATACTTTTTACGGTACGGCAATCAATCTTCCTGAATGTTGTGTTCAGTGCATTGCGATCGATAGGGTGGTAGACATGGCTTCCTAAGGATAAAGGATATAGCCTATTGTAGTATCCCAATATATACTCGATGGTACATGGGAGCATAAGTCTGTAGTGGCACTTGTCGTCTCAAAGTGGAGGAATCACCCAACCAACAATGCAAACAATAGTTACCAGGTTTTACGACGCCGGAATACGTCTCTAGCCTAGACTTCTAGATGTTGTGTGTTAGGTTCCAAAGCATTTTTAGATTCATTAAATTTATTTTAT
>APFE030824414.1:0-97305 GCA_000404065.3 Pinus taeda | reverse complement strand
AGGTTCACCGCGTGATGTGTATACAATTCCTAAAATGCAGTCTAAGATGATAAACAAATGTTTAATCTTCTTTTGGCAATGAAAATCCTAGCTACTAAGGAAAGAGAACTAAGGGTCTTTCAACAAAGAGCACAGAGCACACACAAAATGCAATGTCCTAAATCAAACCAAGTAGTCTAAATGCAAATGCACATGAAAGTATTTTTTTCAGCCTTCTTAATGTATGAAGGACAAGAAGAACGCTAAGTGCAAATTTGAATTATTTTCCAAAGCAACAAAACTAACAAATTTCTTTTTCAAAATGAAGTGAAGATAAGGACGACACTTTGCGATTTCGAAATGAAAATTGTTTTCGACACTTGAAAAACTACTAATTCAAATCACATACAAGAGTAACAGTACAATCGACTACCAAGAACAATGGGATTCTCTTCGATGACTGAAAACGACACTTGCGACACTTCCAGATCAAGAAACAATAGTCTGATTACGCTACTTCTTTGTAAAAGATAACTGAAAATGGCGCACGATACATAAAAAACACTTACAGTTCTTTGCACAATGAAGGTGGAATGATGGAAGAGAAGAGGGTTTCCACAGAGATATACTGACCACAGACAGGAAAACTCCTGAATAGAACTGAAAAGAGTGAAGAAAAACCAAAGTCTGAAGGTAAAATTAACCTTCCCTGACCATCGCACCTGTCACGCAGGAAATCTAGTATGCAGCGCACCTACTGCACACGGGAAGTGTGATGCATATAGACTACCTTGAAGGGAGGGTGCGATGGTACCAGTGCGAGACTTTTATCCACTCTTTGATCACAATTTACAGTTTAGTTTAGGGATTTATGCCAAGTAAGTGATGTTCAGTAAATATAAATCATAGGGGTTGATCTAAGGAGGTTACTAGAGCCACCACTTAGGGAAATTAGAGTGTTTGCAGATCGATTGTTCAATTTATAAACAAAACCCGGAGATAGATTGAAGCAACATTGATCTACTTTGCACTTGCATAGCAAATGTAGTTCAAAGGCTTGC
This sequence comes from Pinus taeda, assembly GCA_000404065.3. NCBI lineage: Eukaryota > Viridiplantae > Streptophyta > Pinopsida > Pinales > Pinaceae > Pinus > Pinus taeda. Next base: position 96,265 of record APFE030824414.1, on the reverse strand, counting down.
TGGATTCACTTCAGGCTTCGTCTATAAGTTTATAAAACAAACATAAATAGACTAACAAACAATATATTTTCTCCCCAGCAGAGTCACCATCTAGTTACCAGGAATAGTGTCCACTTAGAGCTATTATTCCCACTAAGATTGGTAGCTATCTTAGCAACAAACAAGTTAAAACTACTTTCGTTTTCCTTTATGAAAAATAGACAAGAAGGGAATAGAGGACACCAACCTTTGTCTTGCACTTGGTTCCTTGCTCGGTTCCTCTCCTTCTCGATATATTTTTGCCTCTCCTTCTTTGTCTACACAACTTCAGAGAGCACCTATCGAATCAAAGCAACATAATACTATCGAAGAATAGAGATCTATATTCATAAACAACACAGGACCAGATATGTATTAACCACACAAATGCATATACAATCAAACATACACGAATGTGGAGGAAAACTTGAATAGCTTTATTAATATCAAGAATAGCAAGAGGATTACAACCAATTGTTCTGCCCCAGCATCATCCTCCAGCAAGAAAGCTCTTCTTCACCTCAAGTAAAGCTTAGATCACCCAACACTATCATGTTACACCAGAAAACCAACAACACTTGTCTACAAGATACAAGATTCCAGCCCTTGGATCTCTGTGATGAGGGATCCATATATAGATGATTGTTGGGGGGTGAGTCAGCTTCTAGGATTTTGATTAGTGTCCTCCCTCTGATAGTTCTTGATTCCACTCGGAGATTGATGATCTCTTACTCATCCCTGGTCGAAATCAGAGAGGCAAGTGTCATAGGGGAAGTTTCTGGAAGATTCTATGATCTTCCACCTTGCAAACCATCTCTGCCATTTGTCCATTCTCGCCCATCGCACCCTACAGAAGGGCCATTCAGTATGCATCGCACCCTTTACACTGGGAAGGTGATATGCATCACACCCTCTACACTGGGCATTCAGTATGGTCCAGTTTTGACCATTTTTGAGTAGTTTTCTATGGATAACTTCTGGGAGATGATGTAATCAGCTGACCTTTTTCCTTTAGGTAGTGAAGCAACACTTTTAGGGACTTAGGAGCCCTCAGTTTCTGGACATTTATGATTGGGGTTGCAGTGCCCAAAAATGTCTATAACACTAAGGGGGGAAATCTCTTGGTCCGCCATTTTCCCTTGATGTCAAAGAGGGAGAGTATATTGGTGTTGCTTCATATATCTAACAAGTTCTACAACTTTAAGTTATCAACACCAATAAGGTTTCCATCAATTCCAAAGGGGGATATTGTTTGCATTATGGTACATGTGTTGTTCTTTTTTGAAACCCACATATAGGTCAGTTCAGAAATGATAAAGTGATGTATGATGGAAACTCACATTGTAACAGGTCTATTAAGAGGTAACAGAGTAAAGGCATAGAAGAACATGATGATGGGAGAAAGGATTGTAGATCATAATCAAGAAATTGAGGAAATATAATGTTTTAACTTGTATACACTAGTTAACCTAGTGCAAATTGCATATACACATAGGTACACAACACAAAAGGTGCATATACATATGCACACAGCTTCACAGAAGGAAAATCATGTATGGGATGGAAAACTAAGGTTAAAGAATACTAAGGGTCTATACCATGGTATTAGCCCAAAATATTGAGAGGAATAATGGTTACTTGATCCCGTCTAAGAATACCGTAGGTTCTAAGTATTGTTTTGGTGCATGGTGTTGAAAAAGGCTCCAGTATATAAGGAGGAGAAGATCAAAGGGATGAGTGTGAAAGTGAAATGTTTTTTCATGAATACTTCTATCTAAAGTATATTTTATTTGGTAAGGTTTGTTATCTTAAAATCTTACCCTGGAAGGCTGCTGACCAAGAAGACCTTAAGTAACTATTTCAAACCTACTTTAGGCTGAGGCTTAGCCTCCCCAACCTGAGAGGGCTCTCTCAAAGGATCAATGATTTTTTGGTTAAGATTAAGATGGCTAACTCTTGTAAAACAAAGATAGAAAAATGAGAGTGGTGAAAACACAATTAGAGATTATCCATTGGGCTTATGGAGTCAAAACAATTTCAGCATAACAATGATATCAACCTTACATAGAAGTCAGGACATTTAGAATTCAACCATTCATAATACACCAGAAACATATAGGACAACACAATTTATAAATATGTGAAGGAAATTAGAGCACAATCAGTGATTTCTAAGTAATCACACATCTATACCACTGCAAATACCGAGGAGAGGATAATACACAACATTCTGAACAATAAATTCCTTCTGATACCTGAGAAGTAAATCCAAGCCTTGTATTACTAAAACAGAGTTTTTTTTACATAAAGCCAAATATCAGAGCTTTTTTTCAATAAATTTCCAACCCCTTGTACATTAGCTCTTCAACTATATATAGAGCTCTGAGATTCCTCCTCCAACATGAGGGGAACTCGAATTCTCCTTTCTATGACACCTATTCAAACTCTAACTAATTATTAAATGCAACAAATTGCTAACTAGACATTTTAGGAACCTAATACAATTAGGAGTCTAACTCCATACCATGCTGATAATAACATCAATTATAATAAAGACTCGTTTTTTGACAAGTGGTTCCCTTCAGTTTAACTTTGATGGATGTTTAAAGTTCCCTACTGGACCTTAATATCTTATCTCTTTTACTGCTCCTGCAAAGTAGGAAACTGCCCCTGTTTTCCTGCGTTTGGTTTCCTCAAGGATGTTTGAGATTAATTAACCATGATATCTTCTTTCATCACATGACGGTGTAGTGTCACGTTCTTGATGTGTTGTAGACCCTTTCCATATATTCGTATGGAGACAAAACTTCTTCAAAACAGTTTGAAATGTTGTGGAGAAAACTAGCAACGATTTGTATGACAAAACTTTATAGTTCATATTTCTTTCCCTCCACTTGTTTTACCTTTGCTTGTTGCTTGCACATTGTAATGACATTTTTTGACACTTCCTTTTCAAAAAAATCCCCTTGATTGCTCAAAATTGGTAAACTTGGTTCAATTATGTGGCTTCAGCAGTTTCGTAGCACACTATGAAACTGCTCTGCATTATGCGTCTTTTCAGTAGTTTCGTAGCGCTCTACAAAACTACTGTGTAATCACGAAACGTAGTTTGATACCAAAATCTGACTGACTTAAGCCTCTTTTATCTAGACACATCCCTTTCAACTGCCCTCAAGCTATCAAAACTGAGTAGAGATATATCATCCTTCAAGAAACTGTAACAAGGTAAAACATCAAAATTTTGAATATAACCTTACTTGTTGTGTGGTTTTCTTAAGGAGATCTTTCCCGCTGACTCAGCTGCATCCTCAAATCTTCAATTTTCCTTTTCATAACTCTGATCCTAGCTCTTAGTTTTGTATTAAAACTTCTGATGAATGCTACCTCCTTTAGTGCAGGGATTGTCCAGGTATAATATTGTGTATTACAGTCGACCACCTCAGGTATTTGGAATGTTTTATCTTCCCACAAAGCTTTCATTTTGCCAAAATGAACCTCCTTGATTGCATGCTTCCTAGAGGCTTTCTTCAATTTAGAAATTTCAAGATTTGCTAACCTTAATTTATTTTTCAATTCTTCAACACTATTTCCTTCTAGCGAGATGATTGCCTTTCCTCTATCTTCTCTATGCAACTATGATGATGTTTCTGATGAAGGCAAGGGTTTGTCATGAGTTTTTACAATCTCCTCTGTTCCACCTGTTTCCGGCAGCATCTCGTGCATCTGTTTCAAATTCCTCATCATGGGTCTTCTTAGCTTAAAGACAAATTGAGAAACCTGGTCATCAAACTTGAGCTTTTTTGAGGCTTTGACTCTTTTAGTTTTGTCTTTACTTGATTTTGTCAAATCTGCTTGAACCAAGGGAGATTCTTCAATGTCAATAGCTTGCAGTAATTCATTCAAGCTTCCCTTTGAAATAGGGCTTTCCTCAGCAACCCCCTTCTTACCTTTTTCCTTAGCTAATTGACTCCTGGTCATTCTTCTCTGGAATACTTCTCCTATAGATGCTTGACTTCTACCTTCTTTGATCAGAGTTTTCTCTTTCAGGGACTGCTAGGGTGTCTCTTGAATAACCAGTGATCTGGCAAGCTCCCTTACTTGTTTCCTGGCTTTCAATTTTGTGAATATCTTGGATCCCGTTTCGGTACGATGATCAGTTGTTGGTGAAGAATCTTTCACAACTTGTGTTCTAAGATCAGTTTCATTTTTAAAACCAGACATAAACATGAAAGTGGGCCAATCTCTACCTACTCTCTGGAGTTCATGTAGAACAATCAACTTAACTAAGCCGTGGTGAAACAATAAGGTCTCGCAGGCTTCTTTCCTTAGCTACACTTTGTCACACATTTTGCTCAAGCTACAAAATAAATAGAAAGGTAAATCAATAGATGTATTTCCTGTGAAATGCAACAGAAGCTTGAAATGATATGAATAAACCTTATTATATCTCCCTTCACAAGTTAGGTACCTCTGTATGCATGTAAGAAAATTGGCATATGAGTCCTTGACATAATTTCTAGGCACAGACTTGTTTAAATCTGAGTTAATGAACTCTGGCTTCAGAAATTCTTTGCAGGGGTTCATATCAAATTTAAAAATTTTAAACCATTTTTCTTGTCCTCTCGGAATCTCAGTGACTGTGGAGATTACCTCTGGTGAAATTTGCAATTAAAGCACACCAACTTTTGAATTCAGACCTGTGAAATTTAAGGCAAATTCTTTGGTCATTTGTGCATGACCTCCCTAGAGTTTTTCGCAGAAATTCCAACATCCAACCTGCTTGAATGCACGTTCCACTTCCCTGTTCTTCAAGATGATGTCCATACCTTCACGCTCGCTCCTCAAACATTTACCTCACCTGTGCTCTTTCTTTTCTGTCGATCCTTCCATGATACTTCAGCGTAATGAAAATTTGATAGACTGGCATTGTCTCAACCTTTGATCACTGCCTCCCTTGATGGCTGCCTCGCTTGAATACTACCTCGCTTCACGTTTGAGGAATTCAAATTTAACATTTGCTGATTATTCCTCATGCAATAAATACAATCATAATCATGACTGTGAATACTTGGCTCTTTTTTAAACTTGCAATCCGAGTGTACCAGGGTACCTAACGACTCTAATGATGAAGATAAGTCGTTGGACATGATAGGCGAAGTGTATAACCTGACAGTGGATGATGCAACCATAACTGAATGTGACAGATATGACAGCTAGGAAAGATATGCTATGGATTCCACGAATCTCCGATTTCGTAGCGCAGCCAGTGTAAAATCTGGGTTTTGTGCTACAAAAATGCCTAGACTTGTTTTCACGCTACGAAAACACCTAAATTTATTTATAACACATCAGGACCTTAAAACAAACTTGATACAAGGAATTTATGCGGGTTATGGGACCAATGATGAATGAGAACTAATTATTTACCTTTATGTAACCATGCCACAAAGATTCTAAAGACCTAGACACTACATTGAACATGGAAAAACTGAACTTGGACTAGCACCTAACCTTCATAAACAAACAGGTGTGAACAATTTGGTAATCGCTTCTTGAGTGATAATAAGGGCTATGGTTATGAAATAGATCTGAAATATCTTGTGCAACATTGGATACAATGTTGGATCAGGATCATGAGACTTGAAATGACTTATAATTGTATGATCTAATAATGGATGGGTTATATATGATTGCTAACGCATGTTTTATCGTTTAAATTCTATGATCTGGGTACATTTGAAGTCTAGAAAAGCTGCAAATTATAAGTTATTATTTGTCGATCTATACATAATTTCACCTCAGTGAAGGTGCGTATACACGCGGATTCGACACTTCCAAGTAGTGTATGCAAAAGGAAAGCTTGTTGTTCAAAAATGATCAATCTATCTTATCAATGTTGTTGTTTTACTATTGTTTGTCAATGATGTCTTCATTAGATATGAAGTAAAACTAATGTTATAAGGTTATTAAGTATGGCTAATTAATTGATTGAGTAAGAAGGGTGATCTTTGTTGCTGTCTGTTTAGAACTCTGTAACATGATAGTAGATCTTCAGAATGTCTTTGGGTAGTACAGTTTTTGGTTCAGAAGTTTTATGATTTAGTATCTTTAGACGAATACATCTAGGTTGAATTAATTGAAGTAGCATATACATTATGACATATGACTTTTGAGGTTACAGTTGGTTCTGGATGTTGATGTAGTGTTTTGGGTTCAACTCTATGTTCTAGCGACAGTGATATGACTGTTCAGATTGACTGATTTTTGATAGATGTAGTTGTATTTGATGGTTGTATTGCAATGGTGATTGATTTTGAACTTCAATGTTACTGATGGGTCTAGTATGAAAATTTGATGAAACGTGGCCTGCATATTGTGTTGATGTGTACCAGGAGTATACAATCTAAAAATTTATGAAACGTGGTCCCTGGAGGAAGAGTGAAGGTAATATCCTTTTGTAGGTCAGTGCCTACGTACTGGTAAACATATCAGCCAGTGAAAGAGCTAGGGGTTTCGAGCTCCCTTCCAGTAGAAGCTGGAAAACGAGTGAAGGTGTAGCCTTCAATAGGTAGATGCCTATGTACTAAAAAATGTATGCACCAGCACAAAACTTGTAAACACTTTTTAATAAGAAGATTGAAGATTGAGACAACAACAGTAGTGGTTTTTTACCACATTGGGTTTCCACCTAAAAAATCTTGGTGTTCATGTGTGCTTCTTATGTGCGTTGATTTATTTTGTTCTTACTGGATCTGTTTACTGCTCAAGAAATGCATCACACTCTAATTTAAGGCAATGAATTAGATGTTTATCAAAGTTTATTATTTATATTCTGGTTTCATTCATTATAGGCACTTAAATGCATTATTTTGTTTTTGTGAAATACTGTATATAGCTTGAAAAACAAAATCATTATTGTGAAAGTTTAAATATTGATTCACCCCCCCTCAACATTTTTCCCAACAACTTCTCTGTTTTTTTTTCCACTACATGAAGACTCTCTTCCACTATTATGCTGTAAGTGGATATTCTCATCAAAAACTCTTCAATCACTTTATCCTCTTCTTGATCGTCAACTGCTGCTAGATCACAAACTGCTTCATGAGCAGTTCCAACTGCTTCATATGTTATTGCTACAATGGTAGCTTCAACCTTCAACTCTTCATCAAATTCATCAGTTGTGGTTGGTTTCACCATTTGACATCTCATTTTGTATTCATCATCCACATGAGTTTGGTCACAGTGGGATTCACCATTATCTTCACCATCCACGTTACAGTGGAGTTCTTGATCATTTATATGTTTTTCTTCGCTTCACACATAGAGGCTTCAACTTCTCTCTCTCTCCAATTATTGTTGCATCTTCTTCATCCATATACATGTATGCATAATTTGTTTCACTTTTATAGTCTACATGACCATCATGCACTTTTGAGTGGGATTCTCTAAACTTTGTTGTATTTTGAGAGCCCTGTTCATTTAGTCTCATCTCTACAGCTAGATCAACAGATTGTGACACATTTTGTTCATGTATGTCACTCCCCTTTGCACCAAATTCTTTTTCTAGGATCATCCATGTTTCCTTGGAAGTTGTAGCTTTTGCTACCTTGGACAAAAAATCTCATCCATTGTCTATTTTATAAAATTCAATGCTAATGCATCACATAATTCATCATATGCGTTATTAGAGTGATACTCAATTAATTCTTTAGCTCGAAGAAAAGTTAGCATTTTGATAACCCAAAAATCGAAATATTCACTAGTAAACACAAGAGGTGGTAGAAGATCAAAGCTACAACAATCACCCTCGATTTCTTATTTTTCTTCTACTAGAATTCTTAGTACCTCGGCTCCAACCTGAACCTCTCTAAACATGGCAATGATATTTTCCTCTTCTATTTTATTCATTTTCTTAATCTTCTTCATTTGCACTTTGCGTCCTATGACTACTTTCTTTCCCCTGTCTTATAATCACTTTCATGATTGTGTGACGCTATCTTCCATATCTCAGAGAAAAATATATATATATAATTTTCAATATACGCCCTTGTAAAGCACAATCTTCATCCAAAAACCACTACCCACACTTAATAAAAAACAAAAAAAAATATAAATAAACAAACTTTTACAAAATCTTAAATTCACTTTTCAAAAAACTTTCAATTTTATTCGCGTTAAATAATACCCTTTTCTTTTTATAAAATTCTTCCAAACTTTTTATGTACCGTGCACCATTTTTTTAATATAAAATAACTTTTAAAATGAAATTAAATAAGCCCTTTGGCCAGCTCTTTTCAACCACTTTAATACCATACCATAACTAAGTTTTAAAGTAGATGTCACATATGATTTAATATGACTCGCGTGACTTTTAATATGATCTTGAATTTGCACCTTAAAAAATATGTCGACTTTTCTTTCAAAAAAAACCTTTCCTTTGGTAAGGCAATGTGAATTTTATGTATTTGCGTTAATAATGCATGAAGCTTCTAGTATATCATGTGTGCTAAGGCTCTCTATGATTAGGGACCTCACGTTAGTTCTCTAACACTTCGAACAATGAAGAAAACTTGCGTGTGTGTAATGTGACTAGGGGCGAGACCTTCTGCGTTATAACCTCTTGTATACAATCTGCAAGGTGTGTTATAGCATCAATTAAAACAAAAATATCTTCTCATGGATGTTGTTGATCCACTCTACCTTGGCTGGTGTAATCTTGCTTTGATATCAACGGATGGAATTATAGAGAGGAAGAAATATCATTTTTCCAAACATAATATGAGTTTTTGTTGTTCTGTATTTATCATATAAATTTGATTATTACAATGAACTTGAAGAAGGGTATTTAAACGTGTTTGACTAGCAACTCATAACTTAACATGAACATATACACTAAAATTTCACTTCTCAAAATATAGAATGAACCCAACTTAACTCACACTTAAGTCAATTAACTCACATTCTAAATTTGGACAGCATGTATGCCATTTTATCTCTTTATGCATCACTGGGCTTGGATCTTGCTTGTTATGCAACCACCTCATAGAAAGATAGGTCACTGACTTAAAAGTTATCCTACTGGGAGAATCTACTTTACATTATATAATGAACAATTCTTGGATGATACAAATGACAAGACATCCTTTGTATATATATAGGAGTATAAGGGTTCCCAATATAATAAACAATTCTTGGATGATACAAATGACAAGACATCCTTGGTATATATAGGAATATAAGGGTTCCCAATATAATCATAGCCACAAAGATAACAATAAAAGGGATACATTAGTATTATAGGGACCTAACATGCCTTTCTTCTTCAAAAAAATGTTTCCCTCAAAACTTGAGTAGTTATGGATGCTTTTGTATAAAACTGGGATAACTTTTAAAACCTCGATCTATTTTTTTGTGAACTAATTACATAACATTACTATATCTAGATCTTCATATTGTAGTAATTACTATTTCCAATAATGACGTATCATGTCCCATAAGGGCAAATCCTATTTCCAACTCCACTGCAATATAAATGCTTCTGACATGCAAGGGGAATAGGGGTTGCCTTGCTGCTAACATGCCAAAGTCAACTTTGAGAGAAATATAAATGCAAAGCAACCCCTATTCCCCTTGCATGTCAGACTACATTTATATTGCAGTGGAGTTGGAAATAAGAATCGCCGTCCCATAAAGAAGTCTTCGCGTATAACTTTTTCCCTTAGTTCACGTGAGAGCATGTTACTGGAATCATAATTCAGTCTTATTATTTCCAAGCGGTCTCACCACAATCGTTGCTTTCTGGAGAATGATTATGAACATATGGTTTTGTACGGGAGGACGATATTCTAGTTTTTAATCCGATCCAAGTTGAAATATTTCTCACTCAATCTCTTTTGTTCAATCGTTTCGGTCAAATAAAATCAAAGTTGAATACGAATCTGAATGGACACTTATTGTTTCAAAGTGAAATTATATATTTTTAATTACCTAGGAAAAAAAAATTAAAACAAGATAGAATATGTATAAAAACTAAGAACTTATATTCCAAAATGATGAAATTTTCTTTCTCTCCACTAAAATTGAAAACAAAAAAATCAAATAAAATATTGAAATCACACTATGTTTTAAATCACACATTAATATAATATTTCAATTCATATTTTTAATTAATTTAATTAAATTTAAAAAAAAATTAATATATAAATAATTTTAAATTTTAAAATTAATTTAATTTAAATTATAAATTTTTAAGAATCTTCATTTTTAAATATAAAATTCTTTCTTTTAAAATTTTTTTTAATCCAAAATTTAAATTTTTTCGCATTATGTAATGTTCTATTGAAGTTTATAAACAATTTTCTGGTATCGATCATTTAAAAGGGAAGATTTAAGTATCAATAATGCGGAAACAAAATTCATATCTCCAAATAATAAAAATAATTTTCTATATTAATAATATTATAAATTTAAAAATTAAATATTAAAATATTACAAATATAAATAAAATGAAAATATCCAGTTCACTCTCATTTATTAGATTAACTGAACAAACTAAAAAAACTAAAATAATAATCCTGACAACAAACACTTTCTCATTGCATAAACCTAATAAGTATCATTTTTATTGCATAAACCATACTTATTGCATAAACCTAACAAGTATCCATATTATCAATGTTCAAAATCATTGACATAGTTAAATATGAGCCTAATAGTGATAGAATTGGTTAAATTTCAAAACATATTAACCCTAAATACAATGTAAATAATTTCCATAGACATAATATCTATTAACATTGTCAAATTTCAAAATTAATCACATGATTAAATAGAAATCTAAGAGAGATGGAAGTGATCAAATTTCAAAACATATAAACCTTAAATACATTGTAAATGGAAATATGAATCGCCTCTTGACACGACATCGTAATAAATTTACAGTGGTTGTTTTCCAGTGTTATGTTAGCAATAGTTAACTACTAAATTTGTTCAGCTCTTTTAAATGGTTATCTATAAAATTTGTGGGATGTGGGATGAACAGTATCATTGAGATTTATGATGAAGTATATATATATAGATATAATAAGTAATTTATTATTTATCATTATATATAATTAATTAATTGTAATGAATAAAATTTGTTTAAATAAAAGACCAATTCACTTTATAATAATTTTTTTTAATTTTTAAATTTTTCTTTCAAAAAATATAAAATTGTGAGTATTTGAATTAATTTTTTTGACGAGAAAATAAATTAAATACTTTGAAAAAAACCCGAGACCACTTAAAATTATGATACCCGACGATTATAACCTATATTTTTATAAAAAAAAATTCTAAAAAGCCATCTTTTTACAAAGAAATTTTCATAGCTTTAATGAATTAGTGACATCTGAAATTGCTCACATGGAAATTGCAAAACACACCGCGGACATCTTGAGTGGTAAATTTCTGCTCGAAGGCTTTGTTATAGTTGGTGAATTATATTAATAATATATCGAATTTCAAAGGTGTTGCGAATGTAGTGCTTAACCATGTGAACGTTTTACGGATGTTGTTGCTTTCTCGGCAATGATTTTGTACGGAAGGTGGAGATCTTGGGTTTCTCTTCTTGGCTGGCTACTTTGGATGGCTTTTTCATCGAAAATTGGTTTTCACATAAATACAAACCTTGTATGTGTCACTCAATCCCACTCTAGTAGGGGAGGGTTGCCATTACATGTGCGCCCTCCCCGCCACGTCAACTAAACCACGCGTAAAGCACATGGAGCCGGTACGACACTTGTCCACCGTGGAGCTCCATGTGTTGGCTACCCTATCCAACCTTAAATGCATCTGTTCGTGCCATTTGAAAGGTTCGTTTGGGCTCATTCCTGCGATGTTCTCTTTGCCCTTTGTATTTCTGCTTGGGGCCGGTTGTTGGGCGAAGCCCCCCGCCGAAGATGGCGCGGAATGACCCCAGAACCTACGCGCTTGGTCGTCTATTCCTCTGCTGGTAGAGGCATTTGTTCAGTTGACAGGGTTTTCTAACCTGCGCTCTTCTCCTGGTATGCAGGCGCTGGTTGACTTGTTTGCTGGTGTTTCAGGGTTTGATGTTCACACAGCACTTCTGTTGTTCCGCCTGGATTTCTTGGTTGACCCTAAACCCCGGTTGTTTAGAATTTCTCTGTTGCTGGTCTTATTCTGCGATTTTGTTGTTTGGGGAGGAGTCGGTCACTGTTTTAGAAAGCTCGAGGTAAAATGGTGTTTTGCTATGAGCTGTTGGTTTTTTGTGGTTTTTTTTGTGGTTTTCTGTTCCTAATATCTATTTTTCTTCTCGTTGCAGGTGTGGACCTTGGTGTGGAAGAGGTCGTTGCAGGTTGGTGACCTCCGGGGAAGGTGGGGAAGGTCGGCGAGCATGTATCCGGTAGGATTTTAATCCTACCAGCATTCTCTGTGTTTTTCAACACAACATCTCTAGTTTTGGATATTTTGTAACCTTTTAATGGTATTTTATGGCATTTTTTTAGGATTTTTTATGAGGGTTTAGGGTTTATGGGTTGTTTGTTGTTGAAGGTTTAGGGTTTATCTGAAATTTCAGTGTTTATGGTGAAATTTCGGTGTTTATGGTGCCAATGTCATGAAAAGTTGTTTAAAAAACATTGGAAAGTCTGGTTTTGCTCTGGGTCAGTGAATTTCTCTATGCTATAAGGTTTATCTGAAATTTCCGTGTTTATGGTGAAATTTCGGTGTTTATGGTGCCAATGTCATGAAAAGTTGTTTAGAAAACATTGGAAAGTTTGGTTTTGCTCTGGGTCAGTGAATTTCTCTATGTTGTAGGGTTTATCTGAAATTTCAGTGTTTATGGTGAAATTTCGGTGTTTATGGTGCCAATGTCATTATTGAAATGCTCTTAAAAGTTCGCCTATTGATGCTCTTATTCGATCCTCTCTTTTCGAGGAAAGATCTGGTGAGGCAGCTTATCAATATGATGGCCTCGGGGGTTCATATACTCTAAAGTGGACATTTCACAATGAGTTAGGTCTTGTTTTCGTGGTTGTTTATCTGTGGATGTTGCATCTTTAGGCAGTTGTTAAAGGAGTCAGAGGCTCGAGCCGAAGAACTAAAGTTTTTCTGGTTGCTTATTTCATTCTTAAATGATGAGAGTTTTCTTACTGCCTTTCTCGATCTATTTCATTGAACTGATTCTAACTGAAGTCTATATTTACTGGATTGAAAAGAATTGAATGTCTTTCATGGATTTCACAGAGAACCTTGTTTCCCATATATTCACTACAACTAGTTGCATAAGCCTTGGCCTTAGCTGAACTAAGCTATGATATCTCGATGAATTTGAAATAAAAGAAAACCCTTGAAACTACTTTGTTCTCGCCTTCAATTTTTCATTCTATTAACTAGAGAGAAATCATAAATGTGATCTGACATGTCAAACTATTACAGATTATTGTAGGCCAATCTCTTGTTCAGAGGTGCACTGCAACTGTGGAATTCTTAAAAAAGGAGTATCCATTTATTCCTCCTACTGTGAATGACCAGATTATGCATGATCATGTTTGCAAAGTTGCAGCTGATCTATTTGGTGCACATAATCTAAAAATTGCAACTCCTCTCATGCCTGGAGAAGACTTTGCTTTTTATACCAAGGTTATACCTGCAAGATTTTTTCTCTTTGGAATGAAAGACGAGACATGTGGATCAATACATGCACCACACACTTCACTATTCACCATTGATGAAAATGTTCTCCCATTTCGTGTTGCGATGCATGCTGCCTTAGCTGAAAGGTACCTTAATGAAGGAAACTTTAGGCCTTCTCAATCTTCATTAGCGGACACTAACATATTATAGTGAATTCAGATAAAGGACTTGAATTAACACCAATTTAGACTTTAGGGAAAGGAATCTCGAGAATTTCCCAATATTGTAAATAAATTTTCATGTTTTTGCATGTAAAGGTAGAATAGATCTGCTCAGTTGCAAGTGAGCTGAAATATCATATTTATGTATTTTTGTGTAACAGCCTTATTTTGTGTAACTTCGAAGACTTGCAATATAATATGATCAAGCTAATCCGCTATTATTTCCATGTGATATTTTACTCTTTTTTTTTTAACTTCTGATTTTGTAAACTCATGCATCTTGGAACTGAAATGATTTTTTATGATTAACATATCAAATCTAATTGAATTTCATAAATTTAACATGCCAATGTCATGAAAAGTTGTTTAGAAAACATTGGAAAGTCTGGTTTTGCTCTGGGTCAGTGAATTTCTCTATGCTGCAGTGATCAGCTATCTATCGTTTGGTATCTTTTTTGAGGCTGTTATAAGTCTTTAGTGCCTTTGGGCAGTGTTATAGAACTCAGATGTTGCATTGAGTCAGGTCGAGTCCAAAATCATTGACTTGGGAAAACTGAAAAATTTGTTTTGCAAATTTGGTCACACATGCAGGGTACCTCATTGTCATGTTGTGGTCATTCTCAATGTTTGATAGGTTACAGTTGACCTTTTTTAATCTCATGATGCTTTTGAGTTTTTCTGGTTGCTTATTTCATTCTTAGATGATAAGAGTTTTCTTACTGCCTTTCTCGATCAATTTCATTGAACTGATTCTAACTGAAGTCTGTATTTACTGGATTGAAAAGAATTGAATGTCTTTCATGGATTTCACAGAGAACCTTGTTTCCCATATATTCACTACAAGTAGTTGCATAAGCCTTGGCCTTAGCTGAACTAAGCTATGATATCTCGATGAATTTGAAATAAAAGAAAACCCTTGAAACTACTTTGTTCTTGCCTTCAATTTTTCATTCTATTAACTAGAGAGAAATCATAAATGTGATCTGACATGTCAAACTATTACAGATTATTGTAGGCCAATCTCTTGTTCAGAGGTTCACTACAACTGTGGAATTCTTAGAAAACGAGTATCCATTTATTCCTCCAACTGTGAATGACCAGATTATGCATGATCATGTTTGCAAAGTTGCAGCTGATCTATTTGGTGCACATAATCTAAAAATTGCAACTCCTCTCATGCCTGGAG
The DNA here is from genome assembly GCA_000404065.3 of Pinus taeda. Classification (NCBI taxonomy): domain Eukaryota; kingdom Viridiplantae; phylum Streptophyta; class Pinopsida; order Pinales; family Pinaceae; genus Pinus; species Pinus taeda. The sequence continues at coordinate 81,202 of APFE030824414.1, read as the reverse complement.
AAGACTTTGCTTTTTATACCGAGGTTATACCTGCAAGCTTTTTTCTCTTTGGAATGAAAGATGAGACATGTGGATCAATACATGCACCACACACTTCACTATTCACCATTGATGAAAATGTTCTCCCACTTGGTGCTGCGATGCATGCTGCCTTAGCTGAAAGGTACCTTAATGAAGGCAACTTTAGGCCTTCTCAATCTTCATTAGCGGACACTAACATATTATAGTGAATTCAGATAAAGTGCTTGAATTAACACCAATTAGAAAGTCTGGTTTTGCTCTGGGTCAGTGAATTTCTCTATGCTACAGTGATTAGCTATCTGTCGGTTGGTATCTTTTTTGAGGCTGTTATAAGTCTTTAGCGCCTTTGGGTAGTGTTATAGAACTCATATGTGGCATTGAGTCAAGTCGAGTCCAAAATCATTGACTTGGGAAAAATGAAATATTTGTTTTGCAAATTTGGTCACACATGCAGGGTACCTCATTGTCATGTTGTGGTCATTCTCAATGTTTGATAGGTTACAGTTGACCTTTTTTAATCTCATGATGCTTTTGAGTTTTTCTGGTTGCTTTTTTCATTCTTAGATGATGAGAGTTGTGTTTGACCCTATTTTTAAAACTTCGAAGACTTGCAATATAATATGATCGAGCTAATCCGCTATTATTTCCATGCGATATTTTACTTTTTTTTTTAACTTCTGATTTTGTAAACTCATGCATATTGGAACTGAAATGATTTTTTATGATTAACATATCAAATCTAATTGAATTTCATAGATTGCCTCCTCATTGATTTCTGTATTTAGCCTTTTTCATATGCAACTTGAAATGTTATTATTGAATTCCCAAACATCGCAGCAATGAGCCCAAACGAACCTTTCAAATGGCATGAACAGATGCATTTAAGGTTGGATACGGTAGCCAACACATGAGCTCCACGGTGGATAGGTGTCATACCGGCTCCATGTTCTTTTACGCGTGGTTTTCTGACGTGGCAGGGAGGGCGCACAGAATAACTTATAGAAATTGTTTTATCATAATTAATATTTTACAGAAAGACATATTCCATTGAAAATTTCGTATCAACACACAGTTAGGTTGCCACAAAAAATCACTACTAGGTTGTTAGCCAAAATGTTTCTGTGCCAAGAAAAAGATACAATCCATCCAAAATCCACATCATAATGTGGTTAGAACCAAAAACATATGACACCCCTATTCTTTATGGCCTTGAGAATCTTGAGTGCCAAAACTCCCCGAGTTACCTTCTTGAGCCAGGTAGGCTGGCCTACCAGTCAAGGGCTGATTAGGAAATGGTTGATTGATGCCATATGATTGATTCCAATTTGCAGCTTCCAACCATGGAGGTACTGAGTACCCCTACCTCACATTTGCACTATTGGCCCCTGCATTAAGTGGAGGTGTGTAATGAGCATACAGAGAATTGACACCAGCTCTGGTAGGAACAAGGCAAGTGGGTAAACCCTCAGTTTGATAGTGGGGCACTTGAATGTTTATGAGATCTTGGAATAATGGTGTATTATCCGCAATGGAGTCCAATGAGTTTGAAATAATCCTAGTTTCATCAGCTATTCTTGTATCGTTGATCATCCCTTGTTCCTTTTCAAGCATTTGTTGTGACTTTCGTTTTTCCTTTTCCTGTCTTGCCATTTGCTTTTGTTGGTCCTTAAATTGCCTTGCTTTATCTCTTTCAATCCTTTCTTCTGCTCGACGTTTTGCTGCAACAATCCTTGCTACCTTCTTCTCCTTGACTATATCCTTCTTTTTCTGTTTTAATTCTTGCATTTCAAATTTCTTTTTTTCTGATTCAACTAACAGGTTTATATAGTCCTCTGAGGTGAGTAACTGTGAGCTTCGGCCCAGACGAAGACTACCCACTGCACCTTGATTTTTTTTCATTGATACTCTCTCTACTAGTAGCTTTAGGAACCGTCCAAGTGTCTTCTCCACCCCTCCCACCTACATGTCATTGCTTGGTTCTTCCCTTTCAGTATCTGTTGGAACTGATTGAACCATATCATTATCTTCATTTGATGCCTCATTATGTCCTTCATCTTCTTCCATTGATCTATTGTCCACAAAAAAATGAACAATTTCACTGTTCAATTCTGCTGGTTGTGAGGGCATGTTCATGCTTTCTTCATTGGTTGCTGAGACAGTATGTGCATTCATATTGATCATTGCTTCTGCTAGCCATGAAGGTGGGGTTACTTGGGTTGGCAATGTCAATTGGTCATTGTCAACTACATGTTCAACAATATCATTAGCAATATCAGCAACAGGAATTTCATGTTCTTGAGTTGGTGGAACAATCTCCATGTTACTAGGAATTTGTTCATTGCTATATTGTGTTTCATATACAGTTTCATCATCTTCAGCATATAAGTGTCCTTGAGACAGGGAAATCATATTACCAACTACAACAACATCATCTTGGTCATCTACTAATTGCACTTCTTACACTTCAACACCTGTTTGGTCATTCCTTTCTTCCGGACCATCCACATGAAACGCTTGGCTTCAACCAGTATCATGCATAAGAGCATCATAGTTCAGTGGTCAGATTCTTGTCCTCCTAAAGCCAGCCTTGATATTTGATGGTGTCAAAGCCCTTTTAAAAGCTTTACTTGCAAGCTCTGCTAGCTCAAACCTTTTCACCTCAACCCCTGGATTCTTTGCCATCCATGCAGTACGCTCTGACCTGAAATAGTTCTTGAAAGGGCCAAACACACTAACATCAAGGGGTTGCAGCCTATGAGTGGTATGAGCGGGCAATGTCAACAGGTCGATGCCTAAATTGTTTGCTTCCTCAATTGTTTGTACAGCCATGTGGCTCCCATGGCCATCTAATATCAAAAGGTGTCTGTTATTAGGCGAGATGCCACCTGGTACCGATGCAGCAAAGTGATTTAGCAAACTTAGAAACAGTTCTTTAGTCATCCATGCATGGGGATGTGTATCCATGAATGCACCTGGTTCACAGTTCTGTATATAGTTTTTCAGTTGATTTTTACCTTTGAATAGATAAAATCCTGGGATTGAAGTACCAATTGCATTAAGACAACATAAAATAGTTATCCACTACCTGCTCTTGGGAAAAATCTTTGGCACATTTCAGCTCCCTCTCTTGGCAATTACCCACATGCCACAATTCCTCCCTTCCTGTAAAACTGTTTCATCATAGTTCCATATATGGTCTGCTCCATAAGAATGTTTATCATAAGCACTAGAAAGTGTGTCATAGAACTTTTGCACAACTGTGGGGCGCAAATTTAATGCTATGTCTCTGTCAAGGCCCTCCGCAGTACGCAATACAAGTTCTGGATGTCTTCTTTTAAACCCAAACCACCATGATTTACTAGGAAACCCATCTTTGAATGGGTTTGGCCTCCCTTGACAGATTTGAGCAGCTGTTGATTTGAGTTGTATCAACTCTAGCCCATGTCCCAGTTGGGCCATCTCTTTACACCACTCAACCACCTCGGCCTCCTCCTCCTCAGTCATAACTGTAAGAGGCCCTCTACGTTTTGTATGAGTCAGTCCATTTATCCAATAATGTATTGATGAGGGAGGAATACCATGTTTTTTTGCAGATGCCCGAACTGAGTATCCATTAAACTCTATGTCGTCAATTGCAACTAACATTTGTTCTTTTGTCCATCCTCTTATAGCACTGATATTTTTAGTTGAGCTTGCCCCTTGGACTGTTGTTGATGGTGGTTTTGTGGCTGATGGTGTGTCAACATCAGCGGCTGTCACATGGTCATTTTCAACAATGTTCCCTGGTGCATTGCTGGCATTGACATCAGCTAGCCTGTCATCATCAGACGATGTGCATCGCAGCTGTGCACCCCTTGTCACTCTCCTGCCACTTCTCCTCGAACGAGAAGAGTAACTTCCTTTTGCCATATATGCAACAACCTGTAAAATTATTGCATCCATTTATACATTAGAATAAATGTCAAATTATGCTTTATTACTTCTGCAAAAATACTTTTTCTCTATTACAGGAAATTATCAACATGTATGTTACTGTTTTCATAATGAGAGTAGATGTTTCACTTCCATAGGGCAGTGTCAAAATTTTGCAAATGGCATTCCAAGTAAATCCATAGTTCATCAATTTAGCAAATTTTATATGCATTCAAGTAGATTCTATGATAGTTGTTTCAAACAACTTTTTTCCATTTACTTTCAACAGCATTATACAGCTAAACCAATGAGGTATGTAAACATGTGTGAATTATGTTTTTCTCCTTATATCTGTCAAAGATTAGGGAATACAGGTAATAAGCAGGTACTAACCATGCTTGTTTACCTAATCACTTGCTTGTCTCATTCTCATTACACTTGGCATAAGTAATAGCACAGATATTTTATAAGTAACATCATCTAAAGGTTGACCTATCAGTACTAACCTAAGAAATACATGTATAGATATGATAAAATATGTGTATCACAGGTTGGTTATCTCCCTAATAGACTAGATTCAGCTTTAATATAGATATAACATATGTAATTATATAGAGCTCTGTTCTAGCTCATTCATAGAATAGGGTGAACTGAAACCATGCTCAGATACTAATACGAGATTTTTAGTGTATAGAGCTTACTAGTGATAAGATGAATGAGATCCATTGAATATGATACATACCTTTGTTCAATGTATTATGTTATATAGCTTATACAACTTAGCTTCATACTAGATCAAGTAATGACTAAGATACAGGAGTTTCATCAGTTCCAGTACTCTCATTGTAATCATACTAGTATACCTGTTCTAACTTATAAGTAATCTGTATAGGTATATCCCTAATTAACACTATCATAACATGTAAGAAACACAAACCCTTAGTAATACATGTTCCTTATCACTAGTCGCAAGCTTCATTAGTATCACTAAATAGTTACTCAGCTTAGGCTATGATCAGAGCTTGTATCGTTTCATCATAGTTCATAAGGTAAGCATATCCATATTCAACATACAAAAAACAACACGTTTTAAGCATAAGATGTTATCAGAGCTATAAGCTTCAATAGGTTCAATTCATGTATTCAATAGGTTCAATTCATGTAAGCTAAACAAGTTGTGGCGTTGATTAGATGGATACGACTGTATTCAATAGGTTCAATTCCTGTAAGCTAAGGTTCAATTCCTGTACCTTATCCTTAATAAGGGGCCTGATCCCAGTGGATACTCACATGGCTACCAGCTTAAGCACCACCATTGGGGGCAGGCACAATATTGGCTTGGAGCAGATTATTTCAAACAACCTTCACATTTTATGTTTTCATTTACAGAAACCTTTCATTAGGGGTGGGGGTACGAGGAAAGATCCTTTATCGCGGGTACTCAATTGGATTTTTTATTACTCACAATTAGGGACATGGATGTTGGTGAATTCATTGTACCGATACCATATGTGAAACAGATTAAGGTTAAGCTTCATCCAGCTTTTGATGTAAATGGCCTATTCCCTTTTGTATTTTCCTTGTATGATGTGTGTGTATATCTGAGCCCTTCCTTTGGGCTCTACATCTTGTATGAGATACTTTCTTTTTCTAATGCGTAATGATGTTTCATTATGTACAGTGTCCTACCATAGACCACTGATATTGTAGCTCTCGAATGTTGGAGGTAGGCTAAGAATTGCTTCTGATGGTGTATGGGATGCACTATGCAATGAAAAAGTGGCAAAGGCCTGCAGAGAATTGAGTTACATAGACGAACCATTCCGGAAGCTTTCTCGACTAGGGAGTCTGCTCTGTGTGGGCCATTTATCACAAGCAAATTGATGGATAAGCTCCTTCTTGCATGTTCAATTCTTGTAAGCTAAGGTTTAATTCCTGTTTAGATGTGACTACAGTACTAACACGACATACGTAACCTCTCTGATATGTAAGTTGTAACTGTATAAACTCTGTGTAGAAAAGGTTAATTTTAACTGTATAAAAAAGGGTAACTGTAAATGTATAAAAAAGGTTAACTGTAATCCTATGGACAGAACTGTAAGAACAACGACTTTCAATGGTTGTTTGTGAAACCATCCAGGTATCCTTCTAGCAGTAAGAAATCAGATAGACCATGTAAGAAATCTGATAAATCAAAACAATGAAAACATAACTGTAAAAAGAATGAATTGTAATTCATATAACTAACTTGGATATATTGGCCACTGTTTTGTGATGTTGTCTTCAAGTTTGCTGAATAGTTTGAAAGCATAAGATGCAACTTTAACAGTGGGTGGACTTCTTTTATAGTTTTGGGGACTTGAATTTAATTGGTGGACATGGATGCACATGGATTGCAATGGCTTCATTTTGAATGTGTGGTATGGATTTAATTTGATGTGATCTAATGGTTGGGAATTGGTTATTTGTTGATCCATGTGCTCTGATCTGTTTTAATGAGAAATAGAGTGGTATGGGTGTCATTTATTGCAGTTATTGGGGTGTCATTTATTGCAGTTATTGAGTCTGGTGTCATTTATTGAACAAATTGGGTTTAAATGTTGTTGGGTTGGGTGTCATTTATTGAACATAGGGTGTTTAGTTGTTGAACAACACAACAGTTATGCTGACATACATTCCCTTTTGTTATGTGCAGGTAGGCATATTTATTTGGGATGCAAAGTTGCAGTTCTGATGAGTGGGGGTTGAAGTGATTGTTGTTTTGTACTTCTGGAATAGACCAGTTTGGAAGCCTTTATGGCTTTAGCTGTTTTCTACTTGGGTCAATATGTTTTGCAGTATTAAGTAGTAAAATACTATTTATGGACAGTTGTGGCCCCATAGTCAATGTATGGGTGATTTTTGGACATAAATTAATACTTATTTATACATAATGTTATTTATTTCTGTTTAAATTTTGGTTTAAAAAATCTCAATTAGTGGTGGTTTGGTGGGACCAGTACTATATCAATTACTGTCCCTGCACAACATTAGGAATCTCTCCCCTAATACTAATTAATATTAATTAAATAATATAAAAATTAATATCAATAATTAATATTACTCACATACTTCAAAATCAATTTGATTTTAAATGGTTTCATATTTTTAAATTAACTGAATTCAAAATTAATAGAATTGCCATTTTCAATATAGAACCAATTTTATAATTAAATTAATTTAAAACTTACTAACTATTAAAATCACAAATTTTATAAACAATTTATTTGTAAATTTAAAACAAATTTCAATATATAATTAATTAAATAAATTCAAAAATCAATTTAATTTAAAATTTGTATAAATATTTAAGATTGAGTAATCTAATTAATATATAAAATTGCTTTAAATATAAAATTGTTTTTTTAAAGGTACGATGTATGTTAACTTTGACCCAATCCCGCAGAGGCCATTCTGGGTAGTTAATTTTAACTAAAAATTTAATGAATTTTTTAAAAATTTAAATTATTTGAACTATAAAATGTTAGTCTTAACCATTTTTGACGGTGTTAAAAATATTGAGAAATATATCGTAAAATTATATTGCTAAAGATAAGCATTACATTTATAGATTAAAATTAATGTAAAACCAACATCAATAAAGTTTCTTTTTATCGAATAAAATAATAATTCTAACTAAAAACACTTACCATTGCAGAGCATCCTTATATCCATTATAATTTCCAAAAATATCCTGGAATTTGACCATTAAGATAGACATTAATTATTTTGGCTTTGATGCCTGAATTTCCTGGGTTCTCTTTCACCTCTCCCCTCATTGCCGAGATATTTTCGAAATTTGAAATCTTCCAACGGTATAAGTTCAGTGAACATGGCCAAATTTGAAAATCATTGACACGGCAAAATGAATATCGACATGGTCAAATTTCAAAGCCTATGAACCCTAAAAACATAGTAAATGGGAATACTAATCGCATGTCGTGATCATAAAGCTTCAGCGATGATGCATATCTACATTCATCGCTCCCATTGTTCTGGGTATCGTTTCTTTTTATGAAGACAGACGCCCCCAATACTTAACTATTACCTACTGAATTTGCAGTATGAATACTGGCCTTGAGATTTTGGATGAAGGTCCCCACAACGACAAGAAAGTGGGCATGGAAGCCGCAATCCAAGCAGTGAACTATAGTAGCTGTATCGACCCAAGAAATGAGCAACAAAATGTTGATCCCACTGAAGAAATAACCTCCCAACCCAATGAGACGCAAATTAGTAAAGCTGTCAAAAAACGGCGCTGTGGTACATCAAAGGAATGCTGGTTAGACTACCTTCCCGAATACATTCTGCACGATATTCTCTCCCGCCTACAGATCCGGGAACTGTTGAGAGCCCAACTAACTTCTCTAGATTGGGACCACACTATTTCGTCTTCCGAAGACTTTCATCGGATATATGATGAAAGAAACCACGAGGGGTGGATTGCTCTCACAAATGATCCCCAGAATCCCCACGGCTTTCAGCTCTTCAACAACTCTAGTAACTGGGTCTTTTTCCAAGTTAGATGTCTGGGTGATCAGAGTACAGGTTGGCTCCTCCAGGGAGCTGCCGACGGTGTTATGCTTCTGGTGAGCCGTGACGGGAAAATGGTAGCTGTTAATATCTTAACAAAACGCTTCCGACCACTACCGGATACGAAAGTGAGCACGCGCCTTTGGCTCCAGTCGTGTTTGAAGAAGAAGCTATGGTCGAGCAGCTCCACAAGTAGGTGTGTGCAGCCGCCCATGTACATCGAGATAGTGGTGGATCAGAACCCAGAGGCAGCCCGTAAAGCATTTAGGGTGATAGTGTGGGGAGAACTGAGATCAAATCAGGTACATTGTCTTGTTTATACCTCCACTACGGACACATGGAGTGTTAGGCTCTGTTTACACATAGACTGTAGATTATTCAGGCGACCATTTGTTTCCACCCTAGATGGCAACAACACCATCTACTTGACCTCCTTAAATCCATATGTTATGGCGAAATATAACATAGAAAGCGGCATTTCCGAAATAATAGGGCCGGTACCTCAGCTGAGGGTTTTAGGAGGGTCAACGGAACGGAACATTCTGATGGTAGTTGACAGCAACCGAATATTTCTGTTAAATGTCATGGGTTCCATTGGACTTAATGCAACGCATCTCTCCACATTGTCTTTATGGCAGGCAAATCGCAATCCTTGGACATGGGAGCTCCAGACTGCCCTCATCCTGTCCTATCCATCCGAGAAGGTAGCAGCTGCATATGACAATGGAAAGCACAGCGTCACAATAATTCCAATGGTACCGGGAGCGAGGATGATAATTCTGAATTTGAATACCAAAGATTGGAGATTGTGGGATGAAAATACCCAATGGAGGTCGTTCGATGGAAACGCAAGACAACTTCATAATCCAGCAGCATCCTGGAGGGCTTTTCATCTAAAATTAAAGTTTTGCACAGCAGTTTGATTTACTTGGAAATCCGTTTATGGAAGATGGTCGGCTATGGCTGTGAATGCCAAACTCAACCATAAACCCTATTGTCAATTTTTAGGATCTTCATATATTTTTTCATGGAATGTGGAAAACATTCGAGTTGCTTTGGATCTTGGTATGCTGAATAATAATCAACTCCCTCTTGATGTTAATGGAAGTATGTTAAATAATTATCGGTTTGTCAATGGAAGTATGTTAAATAATTATCGATTTCTTTTGGAAAGATCAGTTGTATTATGATGACTGTGGTTTTTAGTTCACTTATATTGTGATAATTGTATATAAAGTATAAAAAAATATAATAATTTTTTTCGCAAATAATTATAATATATGGGATGACGGTAGAAAAGGGAATTACATCTCATTAAAAATGAAAAATGGGAACTTTATCCTAGTTAAAGCAGTATGAGATTTATATTTTGTTAAACGAATATAGTTCCATTTCAGTATTTAATTTGTGAGACATCATCCCATATCATCTTTGTTAGAAAATTTTACAAGGCAGAGATGAGAAGTTTCATTCATAAATCAGTTGGGGCAAGCAAGTGGCAACTGGAGAGAGGCTTGAATAAAACACAGAAAATAACTCACAACAAAAGAGAGTAAAGCTTGGAGCAATACAATAAAACTTTGAATTAAATTCTAATGCATGAAAATACATTCATATGAGATTTTACCTTCTCTCTCACTTAACCATACAAAATACTTTTACCTTGATATTTATGCAAAAATACAATTTTGACTCATTAATTTATGATAGAGCAAATATTTAAGACATAGTATGTGCGATTTTACAGAATAAATGATTTCATGAACTTGCAGGTGCTGTGGACTATAATAACAATTTCCGAGTGAATTTTTGCCTATACATATTTACCAAACTTCATTAAGTTCTTTAACTATATCATGTTTTGCAGAATGGTCTCAAAACTTCAGTCCTTCTGCTTGCAAACAAATTCACAACTACAGAAATCCATCTGACAAGTATGGTTGTTGTCATTGTAATTAAAGCAGTGATTGGGATTAATTTTCCAACACTCCCCCTTAATCAAAAATGCCGCCATTGACAATTCCAAAGCAATGTCTGACATAAACAAAATTTTGATGTGCCAATGGCTTTGTGAAAATATCAACAAACTACTCTTGTGACTTACACAATTTCACCATTGTTAATTAACTCTCTAATAAAATGATATTTAGCATCAATATGTCTTGTCCTCTTGTGAAAGACAACTCTTTGACAATGAAATTGCAGAAGTGTTGTCGCAGAAAATAGTTGTTGTTTCCTCTTGGTCGTGGCAAAGATCGCTCAACATCCTTCTCATCCAAATAGTTTGACATGCTCATGTTGTTGCAACGACATATTTAGCTTCTCTTGTTGACAATGACACTATTGGTTTCTTCTTGGAGGTCCATGAAATGGCTCCAAAACCCCAATGAAGGACATATCTTGATGTGCTCTTTCTGTCATCGACACTTCCTACCCAATGACTATTGGTGTAACCAACCAACCTAAAATCATTTGTTGCAGCATACAAAATACCATACCGTTTTGTCTCATTGACATACCTTAGAATACTTTTCATTGCTTGCCAATGTGTTTCCTTAGGTGTCCCCATGAACCTCGACACCAGGTTTACCACATACATTATATCTGGCATAGTGGCAATAACATATATCAAGCTGACTATCATGTTTTTGTATAATGTCGGATTGACATTGCCACTGCAATCTTCTTTGCTCAACTTCAACCCCATGAAAATTGGAGTTGATGTGGGCTTGTTGTTCTTCATATTAAACCTCTCAAAAATGTCTGCTACATACTTTTCTTGAGAAATAAAAAGGCCATTTTATGTTTGCTTCACTTCTATGCCTAAAAAATACTTTAACAACCCCAAGTTAGTCATTTCAAATTCACTTCTCATAACTTCTTTGAAATCAGGGATGAGGAAATCATTATTGCCTATAAAAATGAAATCATCTATGTGGATCTTCAGATACAATGGCATGGAAAAGCTCAAAAATTAAAGTGGCAGAAAAGCGAATATCCTAACATCAGATCAAAGTGCTCATCACCCTGATTCCAACGATGCAAACGACACTCCAATCCGAGTCCAGTTGAGGAAGTTATGGCAAAAAGAATATTTCCTTACCCCTTTGAAAAGGAAGCATTTTCATGGTTTTAAGCCTTTTAAAGGGGAATCGCATCACAAAATGTGTAGAGGGTGGATTCCATAACCTCCGATTAGCAATCGCCGATCTATCAGGTTATAGTAAGGCAAGCGATCGCGACGCGTTATCAGAACCAGGCAGATGCGATTAGCGATTGCGATCGGCAATTGAAGGAGCAATTAGATCAATAATCGGCATTGGCATTGACGATCGGTGAAGAGCCTGGGTGTTATAGACATATTTGGACACTGCAACCCCAATCTCAGATGTTGATAAACCAAGGGATTCTAAGCACCTAGAAGTGTTGTTTCATACCCTAAAGGAGCAAAGTCAACTGATTACATCATCCCCCAGAAGTTCTCCCTGAAAAACTACTTAGAACTGGTCAAAACAGGACCATACAGAGTGCTCAGTGCTAAGAGTGTGATGCATCTCACCTGTCACATGCAAAAAGTGTGATGCATACTGAAAATCCCTTCTGTAGGGTGCGATGAGTGAGAGTTGACAAATGGCAGAGGCAGTTGGCTAGGTGGAAACCCAGAGAATCTTCTAGAAACTACCCATTTAACACTTGCCTCTCTGAATTTTCCTAGGGATGAGTAAGAGATCATGAAATGTCCAAGTGGAACCAAGAACTATCAGAGAGATGACACGAATCAAAATCCCAAAATCTGACTCACCCACTTGAAACATCTATTTATGGATCCCTCATCCTAGAGATCCAGAGGTTGGAATTTTGTATCTTGTAAGGAAGTGTTGTTGGTTTCTCTGTGGAACATCATAGTGTTGGGTGATCTAGCTTTTCATGAGGGGAAGAGGGCTTTCATGCTGGGAGGATAGTGCTGGGTCAGACCAATGGGTTGTAATCCTCTCTTCCACTATTTCTATCAATAAAGCTATTTGAGTTTTCCTCCATATTCTTGTATATCTTTGAATCTTGAATTGATATATGCATTTGTATGGTTAATATATATCTAATCCTCTATTGTTTATGGTTATAGATCTCTATGCTTTGATGGTATTATGTTGCTTTGACTCTACAGGTGTTCTTTGAAGTGGGACATGTAAAGAAGGAGTGGCGAAGCTCTATCAAAGGAGGGAGGAAACAAGCAAGGAGCCAACCAAAAGACTGAGGTTGGTACTCTTTGCTTCTCTCTCATCTATCTCTCATAAAGGAAAACTAAGTAACTTTAGTTTATTTGTTTCTAAGATAGCTACCCATCTTAGTGGGACTAGCAACTCTGAATGGACACTAGTTTTCCCGATAACAAAATGGCGACTCCACTGGGGAGTGAATAGCTTGTTTGCTTGTTTATATTTGTTTGCTTTATAAACTATAGACGAAGCCTGAAGTTAAACCAGCTAGCCTTCGAACTGCATTTGCTATGCAAGTGTAAAGTAGATCAACATTGCTTCAGTCAATCTCTGGGTTTGTTTATTAACTAAACAACTGACTTGCAAACATCCTAAGTGCCCTGGTGGTAGCTCAAGTAACCTCATTAGATCAGCCCCTATACTTTGTGTTTACTGCCTATCATTAGCTCATCCTAAACTCTGAACTTAGCTGCAAATTGTGAGAAAAAACCAAGCTTAGTCTCGTTCCTGGACCAACACACTGTCTCCCATTGGTAGTCTGGATGCATCACACCTCCCGTGTGCTGTAGGCGAGATGCATGCCTATTTCCTTGTGTTATAGGTGCGATAATCAAATAAGACTGTTTCTGCCTCCGGATTTTTGTTTTTTCCTCACTGTCTTCAACTTTATTTAGTAGTTTTGTTGTCTCCGATCAGTATATCACTATTGAAACTCCCTTCCTCTGCATTATTCAGCCTCCATTGATAAAGAATTGTGAATTTTTTTTATGTATTTTTCGTCATTTACAGTTCTCCTTGGCAAATAGTAGCTTAATCGAACTGTCATCTTTTGATTTGAAAGTGTCGCGAGTGTCGTTTCCAGTCAAAGAAAAGAGTCTTCCTATTTTTGATAGTCGATTACACTTTTTCCATTGTATTTGATTTGAATTAATAGCATTTCAAGTGTCGAAAGCAATTTTTGAATTCGAAATCGCAAAGTGTTGTCTTGGTCTTCCTTTCATTTTTGAAAAGAAAATTGTTCGTACTGTCGCTGTGAAAGAAGAATAGTTCAGATCTGTACTTAGCGTTATTTTTGTCATTCACACATTAAGAAAGTGGAAAACAAATACATGCATGTGCATTTGCATTTAGACTGCTTGTGGAAATTGATTTAGGACAGTGCATCTTAGCGTGTGCTCTCTGCTCTATGTTGAAAGGATTTGAATTCTCTTTCCTTAGTAGCTAGGATTTTCATTGCAAAAAGAGAGTAAATGACTATTTATCATCATAGATTGCATATTTAGGAGTTGTAAATATACATCACGCAGTGAACCTTAAAGGAAAACTTCTTAAGAAAGATCAACTGTAAAATAAATTTCAATGAACATAAAAATGTTTTGGAACCTAATACACAACATCTAGAAGTCTAGGCTAGAGACGTATTCTAGCATCGTAAAGCCTGGTAACTATCATTTTCATCGTAGGTTGGGTGATTCCTCCTCTTTGAGATGACAAGTGCCAATACGGACTTGTGCTCCCACGTACCGTTGAGTATATATTGGGAGACCACAATAGGCTATATCCTTTATCCTTAGGAAGTCGTGTCTATTTCCCTATCGATCGCAATGAATCGAACAAAACATTCGGGAAGATTCACTGCCGTACCATAAAATGTATTCTACAGTTTTTCAATTGGTTTGGTAATCCCTCTGTCTAGATTTCTAGAGTAGTCACTTTCATTCCTTTTCAGACTCCTTAAAAGAAAAGGTCCATCTGAGCACTTGTCACTCCAGGCTCATTAAAAATCGAAGGCGACTAGAGTCGTCTTTAGCTTTTTCTCGACTCTTAAAAATTGAAAAAGCAAGTTGTGTCAAAGCATCATAAAATTTATTTTAATCAGAATAATGTCACTATTCCCTCGTTGGTCTTAGGTTGAGAAAATGGAGTCCACCAACCAAGGATTTCCCCTTGGGGGGAATCCTAGTCCCTTATCCTATTGGGGAGATGTTGGTGCACCTCATATGGCCACATTGTCCCTTCTAGGACTGACAATTGGCCTGCCAGTATGGCCTTTCTCGACCTCTGTCGTTCAAAGCATCGTGATTCCTGAGCAATCAAATCAGCAACCGGATGATACTAGAGTTACCCCCCAACCTTCTACTTTGTTTGTTTCTCCCTCTCCTTCTTCCTCTTCGCTTGGTGAATCTAAAAACCAAGTAATTGAGAAGAACGAGAAAGGGAAGGAGAAGAAGAAGAAGAAGTCAACGACAAAAGGGGGCATCCATGCATTTTCTGGTGAAAATCGACACACTGCACCATCCAAACCTAAATCTCCATGTGTCATTGCAAGGGAGACCACTATCATTGAAATTGTCCTTGCATCCCACGGATCTTAAGGGACTGGTATCCCCACTTGCAAAATCCGTTGTCCTCAACCTCTAACGATCATGTTGAAAGTACACTGTCAACTAATGAAAATGAAGTCAAAGGACAAAAAGGAAGATCTAAAATTCCTTGTAGACTGTGTGAAGGCGATCATGCCATCCACCATCGTCCCTTCTTAAATGAAGCTAAAAGAGTCTTGGATAACCGTCCTAGCTCACCGCTATGGCTTCCTCCTGGATACAAGAAACTCTTGCCTAGTCCATCACTAGTTGAAAATCTGACTGACACACCTTTGTGGTCAATCGAAGCATCTATTATTGAAGATAAACCCTCTAAGTCCACACTGGACCAAAGTCAATAGGTCGAGACGGCAGTCGACCCAGTCTTGTCTTCAGAAGGTCTACCTTTAGATGATACATTCACCAAAGAGAATGAGAATGAAACCATTGAAATTCTTTTTATCAACATAGAATCCAATGAACATGGGGGAAATCTACCCATTCCTTTACTACAGGAAGGAAGTTCATCAAAGATTTACCTGGCCATTTATTCGGTCCCTCCTCCAAGCAATCTAGTCATTTCCTTCGATTGGAATCTACTAGGCAAACCCTATTTACCATCTAATGTACCATTCCAAATCATAGTACAAGCTTACAGAATGGTCATGGTTGGTACTATCATAGATGAAGGGGCTTCTGTGAGTATCCTTTCCTCAACTGCTTGGAAAGCACTTGGTTCACCATCGCTTCTGCCTGAGATTCGAAATCTGACAAGCTTCAACAAAGGAACCAGTGGACCGTTAGGGATCCTTCCAAGTTTACCTATAACTTTGAGAAGGAAAAATGTCTACCTAAATGTAATGGTAGTCCAAGGACCTTTAGATTACAATCTACTCCTTGGGTGTGACTACATTTATAGCATGGGAGCTATTGTTTCGTCACTCTTTCGAGTGATGTGTTTCCCGCATGAAGGCAGAGTGGTCCAACTCATGGACCAACTTCCATTCCCTGGTTCACCCATAGCTAATAGTCAAGTGCCATCCCTAACTGGTATTTTTGCACAAGGAATGTCTCATCAATCTCCAGTCAATCCACCTGATGAACGTGAGTGATTCTGTGGACGTGGCTAAACCCAGGGGGCATGCACCCTGGTTTGCTTCAATAGGAAAACTTTAAGTATAGGGTAGGTTTCTGCGAAGGATATATGACTATTTTGACACACCCGTCTATTTAGGAAAATGGAATTAGACTGGAATAAGATACCCTCATCAAAGTTATGTGAGTGGATGCGTCCCACCATTCAGCTTTGTCTATTTCGATGGACAGAGCCAAGGAAGTGTTTTGTCTACAAATGTGGATGGAGAAATCTTGCAAATGCGAGAACTTTCATATGGTAACCTGGAAACTCTACTTTTCTTTATAGCTGGGGGCATGCAAACCTTTTTGCATGCAAGTGAAAAGTGACAAGCATAACTCTAACCCCGTATTTTTTACTAACTTCAACTACTTAAGTTATGTGATTGGTCTAATAAACCATTCACCTTTGCAAGGGCTATATGGCATCAACAAAGTAAAGGAAGAGTTTTCCTACCTAACCCCAGTAGTTAATTAACCCCTAGGACAGTAGCTGGTCATTCCTAGCTTGTCTACAAAAGGATTCAAAGCAAATTTGTGAATGGGGCAAGCTCCCTAAAAAATGAACCTACTGACGAGACATCCTTATTATACGACTGGCACGAGCAATTTTACATGAAGTTCAAGCTCGTTAAAAAATAAACCTAGCAATGAGCATATGTTCCACCAGAGTTTCAGCTCATTAAAAGATGAACCCACTTTTGGTAAATAACCATTGAGATCACATTATTGTAAACTTTTGAACCTTGGTCATGTTCTTACCATCACCTCCACTCCTTTTTAGCCGATCATATGCCTCCATTTGATTGTTTACCCCTTTTTGAAGAACAACTGCAACGAGTGATTCTATTAGCCACCTTCTTTACACTATCGTGGTTGAAAAGTTCCAAACCTTACCTAGAACTAGCTGCTATCCAAAAGCATCACTCGTTCCTCAAAAAATGAGTCTCCTTTAAGCTCTTTTCATCTGACTCGTTAAATATGAAAAGATTACTGAGAAATTGGCCTCTCTAGCTCATTAAAGTGATTGGAAGTGCCATCCCTCCTCTAGATTTTAATCTTTTTGGACCTGAGGGATCATTGCACAAAAATATCGAGCGCTTGTCTTGTTCGGCTCATTAAAACTATCGAAAAGTCCTCCCTTTCGTATTATTTTATACTTTTTCAGACTTAAGGAATTATATTATGAAAAAGGATTGCTGGAATTTCCTTTTCATCTCTTTTCATGCTCTCTAAAATTGAAAAGGACCGATTTTTCTTTGTCGTTAAACTCGTTAAAGCAATAGCGACGAACTTGTCCATGCAGACAAGAGCGAGTTTCATTGTCGCTAGGCTCGTTAAAACATAGCGATGGGTTTGCCTGAAAGGTAAATTATAGAACAAGCATATGTTATCCTCCTCAAGCTTGATAAAAATAAAGAGGTATTGGTCATAAATGACTGGGGAAAAATTTGGAAGAAAACTTGAAGAAACTTTATTGGTAGCAGGTCACTCTTGAACATGACACTCTCACTCCATCACCATGATTAAGTCGAGTTGGGTTATTCCGTTCACCGGTCATATCACCATTGGTCCTCCGTACCATCCATTTTTGGGGTTAATGCTACCAATCCATTTCATTGTCGTTGATATGTCTAAGAGAAGTCCTTCAGAGAATTCACCAACCTAGCTTATGCCTCATCTACTGCAATACCTTCACGCTTCATTCTTTCCTGACCACCAGCCTGAACCTTGTATCATCATATCGTTTTCACCTCCACAAAATCATTTGCTCTATTTCGTGTCGTAGATGTGGGATTCATTAAGGCCCTCCTACAACGGGTCACTTCTTGTCGACATCAGCTCATTATCCAAGAAGTCGACTTAGGAAAAACCCTTTCAGTACTTTGAAGCTTGCATGCCTCAATGGAAAGTTTCTCACTTATGGCGACAAGTTTACATCAATGACCTTTTACTGAAGGATTTTGCATGGAGTTCTACATCAAGTTCCATATTCACACCACATAAATTGTATTGCAATACCTTGAGGGTCATTATCATTATTGGCGATTCCTCTCATGCCCATTAACAGCTTACATCATTTGTTGGTAATCAGGTGATGTCTTTCCATGTTTGACTTCAGAACATCTTTTCACATGGATCTACTTGTACTTCGGGCAAAGATTAAACGAGTTTGAAGACCCCATATCTAGTTTCATCCATCCGGGCTGCGATATATTTAGGAAAATAAAGACATTAAATTTACATCATAGCTGCACAGATACTCATCCAAGCCAAAGGATGATGGCTCTACCAAAATCATCAGCCTGTCACACAGATGGTTGTCTGCATATGTACATGAAAATGAATTTATAAATCTAAGCATGGAAATGCCCACCTCAGCTAGATCATGAAAATATTATGAATATAATGTATTGTATTGTATCTTATTATAGGTCACCTTTTAGTTCGAAAAACCTTGGACCCTCATGATAAAGCATTTCACCCGACATCAGAAGATTTACAACCTCATGCTTTAGGGGGCAACTATTATAGACATATTTGGGCACTACAACCCCAATCTTAGATGCCAATAAACCAAGGGCTTCTAAGCCCCTAGAAGTGTTGTTTCATACCCTAAAGGAGCAAGGTCAGCTGATTACATCATCTCCTAGAAGTTCTCCCTAAAAAACTCCTCAGAGCTGGTCAAAACAGGACCATACAGACTGCTCAGTGCTAAGGGTGTGATGCATCTCACCTGCCACATGAAAAAACTGCGATGCATAATAAAATGCCCTTCTGTAGGGTGCGATGAGCGAGAGCGGACAAATGGAAGAGGTAGTTGGTTAGGTGGAGACCGAAATAATCTTCTAGAAACTGCGCATTTGACACTTACCTCTCTGAATTTTCCCAGGGATGAGTAAGAGATCATGAAATCTCCAAGTGGAACCAAGAACTATTAGAGAGGATGACACTAATCAAATTCCCAGAAGCTGACTCACCCACTTACAAACATCTATATATGGATCCCTCATCCTAGAGATCCAGAGGCTGGAATTTTGTATCTTGTAAGGAAGTGTTGTTGGCCTCTCTATGGAATATCAGAGTGTTGGGTGATCTAGCTTTTCATGAGGTGAAGAGGGCTTTCATGCTAGGAGGATGGCACTGGGTCAGACCAATGGGTTGTAATCCTCTCTTATACTACTTCTATCAATAAAGTTATTTGAGTTTTCCTCCATATTCTTGTATATCTTTGAATCTTGAATTGATATATGAATTTGTATGGTTAATATATATATGATCCTATATTTTTTATGGTTATAGATCTCTATGCTTTGATGGTATTATGTTGCTTTGACTCTACAGGTGTTCTTTGAAGTGGGACAAGTAAAGAAGGAGTGGCGAAGCTCTATCAAAGGAGGGAGGAAACAAGCAAGGAGCCAAGCGAAAGATTGAGGTTGGTACTCTCTTCTTCTCTCTCATCTATCTCTCATAAAGAAAAATGCAAGTAACTTTAGTTTGTTTGTTTCTAAGATAGCTACTCGTCTTAGTGGGACTAGCAGCTCTGAATGGACACTAGTTTTCCCGATAAGACCAGGCCGCAGCGATTGCAATCGACCGACGCCGATATCAGTGATCGGTGGACAGCAATACCCGTTGACAGGACCTTTTCTCCAGCAATACTCCAATTACGATATGGGGGCCAAACCCGATGGGTATATCAGCTCAATTTAATAAATTTAAGGTCGTGGTATTTAGGTTTCGATCGGGTTTTTTAGTGTTTTATCGGTATTTTATGTATTATCATTTAAAATGATAAAAATTCTACTTTTAAAGGGCAGTTGTGCTAACCAATCCTTCACTCCACTAGCTTCTATTCTAAACTAAATGACGCCCGATTTCAGTGGCCTTTTCCCTAAAGAAGATTATAAAAGCCGATGATTGGAAAAGGCATGGGGGAGAGGATTTTCTGGCACACATTTCAAGGCAGCAACTTGTAGGAACGTTGATTGATCATTTTGTCTGAATTGGGAAAATTTTATATGGTTTCTGCACCTCTCGACACCCTGGACACAATGTTGTTGTCCATTTCTCCATCTGAGTTATTCTCTCAGCCATCATTCAGAATGGAGGTATAAGCCTCCTTTTATGTAGCAGATGATTGTATTCTCTCTTTTCATGCCATTTAATATATAAAGGCATCCCCATTGATCGAGTAGGGATCAGAGATGTAGTCTGAGTTGGACGAACTATGTTATCAAGTCTTTGTGTCTTCCTTCATGCTTTTATGTGTTTCTGCTTCTTTTCTTGTGTACACATTAAGTTTTCTATGTTAAGCTACAATTTTTACATGTGATTCTTTTCATACGTCTATAAGAGAAAGTATCCTAGATCAAGTGGTATCAGAGTAGGTCTTTTTAGATGTGAATTCCATGTCTATATGTTAACAAGAGATAGACCCTGAAGAGGAAAAGGGGAATTATAGCCTTTCGATCTTGAAGCAAGGCATGCACATCGAAGGAGAAACATGGCAGAAAATGATGCTCATCTTGAAGAAGAGTGAAATTTCCACAAGACCTTCTATTCAATGGCCGAGAATATCAGTCAACTGGTTTTAAGGCTAGAGAAAGCAAAGGAGAGAAACCTAGAAGGACAAGGTTCAACACATGGGAATGGTGGAGAAGAACCCCCTCCTTCTCCTTCCGAGAGTGAAAGTTCTCCTTCCTCTCACAACCATAATCATAGAAATTCAAAGGATGCATTTAAGAAGCCTTTCTTTAAATTAGATGTTAAATTTGACCTTTGCATGTTTAATGGTGAAAGAAATGTAGAAAAGCTTAGTAATTGGATTAGGCAGATTGAGGTCTACTGCAGGATTCAGCAAATCATGGAGGATGAGGCAAAGATTCAGCTGGCCTCTCTACGGCTTTGGAACACCACTCTCATTTGGTGGGAGAGAAAACAATAGCATAGTAAGAATGTGGGTAATCTCTTATCCTCATGGCCTGATTTTATTTCTGCATTAAAGGAACAATTTTATCCCTTAGCATACAAGCAAAAAGCTTTGATGAATTGGTAGTATTTAAGGCAAAGCAAAGGTCAGGATGTTTAGATTTTTACAAAGGAGTTTAGAAAGCAAGCACTTAATCTGGGTATTGCACTTGATACAACTGAAGTTGTAACTAAGTATATTGGCTCATTGGATAGTTGTATTAGGCATTCATTGTTGTTATTTGAACCAACCACTATTGATTCAGCCAGCGTGAAGGCAATTCATATTGAGAACAGGGGAAAAAATGAAAAGGATGATCAGTCCAGAAAGCCGCCATTCAAACCTCCCAATGGTAAATCAAAAGTGAAATGGAAAGGAAAGGAGAAGAAAATGACAATAGCCAAAGAGGGAGAATGGCCATATTGCAATCATTGCAAAAAGGAAGGCCACGATGATAATCATTGTTGGAAACAACACCTAGAAAAGCATCCAAAGGAGTATGGAGGAAAAGGGAAGTAGAAGATAGTGGCAACGGTGCAGTAAGACCTTGGATCGGATTAGGGAGATGAAGTGTTGATCACAACAACAGGAAAAAAAGGTAATCTTACACCTCATGTTAATTCTGAATCGCATGAAGGCACTAGTTCTGTAAAGGAGTCCCTTCCTAATGACTGAAAGAGAATTAAGTTGTTTCATATTAGAGTTGTTGTAAATCATACTAAAGTAGAAACTCTATTTGATACTGGGTACCAAGAAAACTTAATTGCATAATCCTTGGTAAAGAAACATGGCTTAGAAACAAAACCACATCTAAAACCTTACCCGCTTGGATGGATACATGATAAAGAAAAACTAAATGTCACCAAGCAATGTAAAGTCAAATTTGTTATCGCTTCTAATCTAGTGGATGAAGTAGAACTGGATGTAATACAATTGGATATCTGTGGCATTTTGTTAGGGAGTCCATATCTGTACCATATAAAGGTAGTCTTTTTTGGTCATGAAAACAAATACCAAATCACAAAAGATGGGGTAGAATATATAGTAAGGGCCCATCAAAATAAAATCAATGCCAACCTTGTAAGCACTGGACAAATGAAAAGACTGGTGAATTCTAGTAAGGGTTGCATGCTTGTGGTTGTAAGGGGCAAAGAGGTAGAATTAGTTGATACTTTCCAAGGTTGTGATCAGGAACATAAATAGGAATTATTTGAATTAATTTCTAATTATGATGAGCTATTTCAGGAACCGAAGGGATTACCTTTGAAGCGGGAAATCTAACATGAAATCCATTGTAGCATGATGCTCCTTTGCCAAATATTAGCATGTCTAGGATGTTGACTATTGAGATGGAGGAAATCAAGAAACAAGTGCAGGAATTGTTGGACCGAGGGGTCATCGGGCTGAGCACTTCTCTGTGTGGATCGCCAATTATCTTAGTCCCAAAGAAACACGACACATGGAGGATGTGCGTGGATTACTGTGTGCTAAACAAAATTATGGTGAAAAATCGCTACCCTCTTCCATGCATTGATGACTTATTAGATCAGTTAAAGAATGTTGTTTATTTCACAAAATTGGATTTTCACAGTGGTTATCACTAGATCCAAATCACAGAGCGGGACATATGGAAAACCGCCTTCAAGACCAAACAAGGGGTTCGAATGGATGGTGATGACATTCAGGCTTTGCAATGCTCCAACCACTTTTATGAGAGTCATGAATGATCTCTTTCGGTCTTTCCTTAATGAATTTGTTCTTGTATATTTAGATGATATACTTGTCTTTAGTAAGAGTTGGGTTGAACATGTGTTTCATGTAAAGAAAGTTCTTGATGTACTGGAAAAAGAAAAGCTCTTTGTAAAGTTGTGAAAGTGTGAGTTCGGGAAAAACCTCTTTAGGTTACCTCGGTCATATTGTTGGTCATGGTTAGTTAAAGATTGATCCCTCTAAAGTTGAAGCAACAATAAATTGGCCTAAGCCTGCTAGTGTAACCGAGGTCCACAGCTTTTTAGGTGCAATCCAGTATTGGAGGAGATTTATTGCTAATTTCTCTCTTATTGCAGCACATTTCCACACATTGACAAGTGTGAAACAGGTCTTCCAATGGGGAGGAAGACAATAGAAGTCATTCGAAACATTGAAGGAAAAGATCAGCACCATGCCAGTATTATCCTTACCCAATCTCCAATAGCCATTCGAGATCGAAACCCATGCCATCAATTATGCCATGGGAGCTATATTGATGCAGCACAAGAAGCCGATTTGTGACCATTCTGAGAAGTTTTCTCAAGTTGTGGTAAACTACCCCACGTATGAAAAGGAGCTTTATCCTTTGGTGTAGAGTGCGAAAAAGTTGAAACACTACTTGATTGGCTAGGAGACCATCATCCATACGTATCATCAAACCTTGCAGTACCTTCAGTCACAAACCAAGTTGCAGCAATCTCGTCATTTTAGGTGGACGGGTTTTCTTCAACAGTTTCATCTGGTAATAAAGTATAATAAGGGAACTAGCAACAAGGTGTCTGATATTATATCTCATCCTTCTATTTCTACTTCTATTATTTTGCATAATGCTTCATTGTCTTTTGAGAGTTATGTTGAACAATATGCTAATGATGATGACTTTAGGAAGATTTATGCAAAACTAACCCATGGTTCACAGGTGGATAGATATTGCTTGTAGGGGAAACTCTTGTATCACCTTGGTAAATTGTGTATTCCCATAGGGGAAAGAGTACATGTAATTTGAGAGGCCCAAACCTCTCTTGTCTGGACACTTTGGTGTCGAAAAGACTTTATGTCATGTACAAATATTTTGTTTTTTGCTTCATATGAAAAACATTGTGACTCGTTGTGTAAAGAGTTGTGTGATGTGTTATTTTTCAAATCCCTCTAATAGAAAACTTGGGCTCTACACACCACTCCCTATTCCGAGTCGTCCATGTGAAAGTGCGTCAATGCACTTTGTAGGAGGTTTTCCTTTGTCTAGGAATATTCACGACTATTTGTATGTTGTCATTGATTGTTTTAGCAAGATTTGTATTCTTATGCCTTGTAAAAAGTATATTACTACAAAGTAGACTACTTCTCTTTTCTTTCAGCATGTTTGGGTTCATTTTGGATTACCCACATCTATTGTACCAGATCAGGATTGTCGTTTTCTCAGAGAGTTTTAGACCAGCTTGTGGAAGATGATGGACACCAAATTGAAAAGAAGCATGACATTTCATCCACAAATTGTCAGACAGACAGAGGTTGTCAAACGTACCATGGTACACTTGCTACGAGGCTATTGTGGGATGAGCATCTACCATATGTACAACATTCCTACAACCGAGTAGTGCATTCATCTAGACAGCATTCACCATTTGAGACATGTTTTGGCTACCTGCCAAAGGACCCCTTTGATATGGTATTTAGAAGGGAAGATGGCTCCAGTGGATGTAATGATAGGGACAAAGCTTAGTAGTTCATTAAGCGAATCCAGCAGATTCACCAAGCAGTAGAAGAGTAGTTGGAGAAAAGTCAAGCCCGTTACAAGGTTGAACATGACAAACACCGAGTCGACCACCAAGTCCAAGTGGGTGACAAAGTGTGGTTCCACATCAACAAGGATAGGATGAAGGGAGAAGGGAAGAAGTTGAGACCAATCTGGTATGGTCCATTCACCATATTGGAGAAGATTAGAAACAATGCCTTTTGTCTCGATTTGTTGATTTATATGCAGATGTACTCAGTAGTGAATGTAGAGAACTTAAAGCTGTATGAGACACCATTTATCATGGACACAGATGAGGTGGGCACAGTTCCTACAGTTGATGATATTGCTCCAGAATATCTCAATGAGTTACCAGAAGACATCATCCTTGACAGAAGGACCAAGACATCATGACAAGGAGATGTGGACTACCTTTGAGTTTGTTTTAAGGGAATGCACCCCAGCAACGCGAAATGGCTGGAGAAGGAAAAGGTGAGGGAACAATTCACTCACTTTCCAATTGACTAATGAAAGCTTTTGGTGGTCCAAAAGCTCCTCAATGGGGAGGATTTATCTAGGTGGATCTTTAGATACGGTGGCATGGAAAAGCTAAAAAATTCAATTGGTATAAAAGTGAATATCCTGACATCAGATCGAAGTGCTCGTCACCCTGATTCCAATGGTGTGAATGACACTCCAATCCGAGTCCAGATGAGGAAGTTATGATAGAAAGAAGATTTTCTTACCCCTTTGAAAAAGGAGGGATTTTCATGGTTTTAAGCCTTTTAAAGGGGAATCACATCGAAAAACATGTAGAGGGAAAATTCCACAACCTCTAATCAACAATCGTTGATCTATCAGGTTGGAGGAAGGTAAGTGATCGGGGCACGTTATCAGAACTAGGCATATGTGATTAGCGATTGCGATCGGTGATCGGAGGAGTGATCGGATCGGTGATCAGCATCGACATCAACAATCAGTGAAGAGCCCATGCTGCATCGATTGCGATCAGTCGACGTCGATATCAGCAATCGGTGGTTGGAAATCCTCGTTGATAGGACCTTTACTCCACTAATGTGCTGATTGCGAGATGGGGGCCATACATGATGAGTATATCAACCCAATTTGAAAAATTTGAGGTCTGGGTCTTAAGGTTTCAGTCGGGTTTCTTAGTGTCTTACGAGTATTTTATGTATTATTGTTTAAAACAATAAAAAGGCTATTTTTAAAGGGTAGTTGTGCCCACTGATCCTTCACTCCAACGACTTCTATTCTGAACTAAACGACCCCCGATTTTAGTGGCCTTTGTTGTAAAGAAGATTATAAAAGCCGATGATTAGAAAAGGCATGGGGGAGAGGATTTTCTAGCACACAGTTCAAGCCAACAGCTTGTAGGAGGGTCGATTGATCATTTTGTCTAAATTGGGCAAATTTTATATAGTTTCTACCCCTCTCGATGCCTTGGACATAGTGGTGATGTCCATTTCTCCATCTGAGTTCTTCTTTTCTCAACCATCTTTCAGAATGGAGGTATAAGCCTCTTTCTATGTAGCAAATGATTGTATTCTCTCTTTTCATACCATTTAATATATAAAGGCCTCCACATTGATCGACCAGGGCCTGGAGACATATTCCAAGTTGGAAGAACTCTGTTATCAAGTCTTTATGTCCACCTTCATGCTTTTTTGTGTTTCTGCTTCTTTTCTTGTATACACATTAAGTTTTCTATGTTAAGCTGCAATTTTTGCATGTGATTCTTTTCATAAATCTATAAGCGCGAGTATCCTGGATCACTTTTGTATAATGTGGAATTCACATTGCAGCTACAATCTTCTTTGCTCAACTACAAACCCATGACAATTGGAGTTGATGTGGGTCTTTTTTCTTCATATTAAACCTCTCCAAAATGTCTGCTACATATGTTTCTTGAGAAATAAAAAGGCCATTTTATGTTTGCTTCACTTCTATGCATAAAGAATAATTTAACAGCCCCAAGTCAGTCATTTCAAATTCACTCTTCATGACTTCTTTGAAATCAGTGATGAGGAAATCATCATTGCCTGTAAAAATAAAATCATCTACATATAAGACAACGATAAGAATATTTCCATCACTCTCTTTAATGTAGAGAGTAGGCTCACCATCACATTGTTGAAACCATTGTCCAATAATTAAGCATCTACCCTGCTATACCATGCACATGATGCTTGCTTCACCCATAAAGAGCTTTCCTCAACCAATACACTTTATTTTATTGGCCTTCTACCTCATAACCAGGTGGTTGCACAATATACACTTCATCTTTCAGAATTCCATTCAAGAATGTTGATTTTATGTCCATTTTATACGCTTTCCATTTATGTTGCATGATAATTGCCACAATTGTGCACACTGTCTCCATCCTCGTGACTTGTGCAAACATTTCAGCACAATCTCTCCCATGTTTCCACTTGTATCCTTTGACAACTAGCCTTGCTTTATGCCTTTCAATCTTACCATTGACATTTCTCTTGCTCTTATAGACCCACTTCACTCCAATGACTTCTTTTCCTTGTGGAAGGTTCACTAACTCCCATGTGTTATTCTTTTCTATTGCTTCTATTACTTCCTCCATTACCACAACCCCTTCCTTTTCTTTCACTACATCCTCCAAATGGATTGGGTCATTTACATGAAAAAACAATGCAAATAAGGAATTTAGACCAACACTACTATGAATTTCATCTTGCTCGTAAACTTCATTTAAATTTTTGAATTTTAGTCTTCTTGTGCTTGCTAAAGATGGGCTTGACATGTCACTTAGTGTTGCACTTTGTGCCATTCTTGGAGAAGCACTTGCTTGACTACATAATGTTGTCCTATTATTTGTTGATGGTGTTACTTTTTGCCTACCTTTTTGCACTTGGATAGGAGTAGAGGGAGTCACTGCTGAGGAATTTCTTGCTACTGTCAATTCGTCTTTGTCCTTATGTGGTATACATGCTTTCACATTAACTGTCTTCTCTAAACTTTCATCCCATGCTTCCTCTTCTATGAACTGCACATCTCTGTTGATTACGACCTTCTTGGTTGATGGATTGTAGAGCTTTATTGGCTTGGATTCATCACTATATCCAAAAAATATGTATTTCTCCCCCTTGTTGTCCAGCTTCTTCCTCAACTCATCTGGGACATGTGAATATGCCACACATCCAAAGACTCTCATGTGATTGATCAATATTGGTTGCAAGCATTGAACACCGTTGAAAAAAATCTGCTTTAATGGAAAGTGTTAGTTGGAAGCGTCGTCCTGAAATTCGGCCACAAATTTCCTGCAGACCAGTTGGTGCGATAGAAAGAAGGAACAAGTCTTTTTTCGTGATGTCCATGAGCTTGTTTCCTACATCATTGAAAACTGTGATGTTCTATAGATTCCCGGTGTGGTCATGTAGTTCAATTTTAAGTTTGAACCGGTAGTCACATTCTGGGAAGTCACCGTTACATTTGTACAATGTCATCTCATGGAGGAAATATGGGCCATGCAATTAAGGTACCAATTCAAGTGCTAAAATGCATCTACGTGCCTTCAAGTTTCTGCAGATTTTTCTTGTTCCACATTTATGCTTGTTACAGACCAAAGGGCATCCTTCTAAAATTATTCTATGCAGGGCCACAAGGCATATGCAGGTCACACAAAGCATATAACTCCCAACAAAAGATAGATGCTTCCCTTCATATTTTAACCCAAATATGTGGCGGTTCATATGAGAATTGAGAAAGACTGGATGATCTAGTGCAAGAAGCTTGAGATGATGTCTAGAGCTAGAAATGGCGAGGACTTGAAAGTTGCAGTAGTAAGGAGAAAATAATGAAGAGAGTTGCTAACATTCCTGGACTGGAGAAGCCCTCTGTTTTTTTCTGGCTGTTGCCAATGATCTTTTAGAGGATAGGGTGTTGTTAGAGGGATGGAGTGACTTTTTAGCCTCTTACAAAAAGAAGAAACTGGGTGTGTTGGATATCTACTCAAAATATCCCTATCTCATTCAATTTGCAATTGATTATGAAGTATGCTTGCAGGTCGATACATTTGCAATTGCTTATACAAAATTAGATGGTTTGACTCTAAAACTATAATGAACAAGGACCCTAGCCTGTCTTTCCAATGCATCTGGATATTTTTGGTTGTAATAGAAAGGGATTGATTTTCATGTCATCACAGAGTTGACCAGAGACTATAAGTGAAACTTTTTTTTCTGCAAAAGCAGTCGAACACAACTTTCTGAAGAAAAAGTTAAACAACGTTGTCATTAACTATGTTGTAGAGTAGATCAAACTGTATCTTTTTATTATAGATGTCAGACAACTTCAAGGTTCTCATCTTCAGAGTAGACAAGTCCTGAATTTGCCATCTGCCAGTATTATTGGTCCTCCTGGTTCAGGGCAATTAAACCGTATGCCAATGCCAGCATATGGCCTGGGTGCAACTGAATCTAATGTACCAGAAGGAATTGGACGGATGTCAACTGTAGATTATAAGAGCTAGAATATGCACATTCTCCAAGGAAATGATTATTCCATTTCGAGTTTTGTTTGTTTATCTTCCCCTTTAACAACACCTGATTTTGAAGGTGGAATGAAAATTTTAGGAATTAAAGCAAGTACCATTTAGTATTGAGTAGGTAGGTATAGTCTATAGTTGGGCCCCAAAATTTTTTAGGAGATGGAAATGCATCAAAATGTGATGTTGAATTCTTGTCTGTGAAAAGAATATGTATACATAGTTTTTGGAATAAACTTACTTGAGAACTATACACTACTTTTATGTTGAACCATTTTAGTTTATATTTGTATTAATCATAATACCTATGGCGTAGCTTGTGTCAAATCGTTATAGTTGTTTTGAATGATCCATAACAAAATACAAATTACAGATCCTAAATAAAGATATTCAATTGGTAAAAATGATGTGCAGGCATTGCAAAGTTCCATCTTCCAAATGGCTGTTTGATTATTTTTCCAAACAAAAGTATCTTATGCACTGCAGTGTCTAGCTTCTTAAGAGCAGATAAATAATTCCAATTTGCAATCACAAAGGATGATCCAGTTTTATGTTGCCTTCCCATGTCATGACTGGCTACAGTTTTTAGACTAGATCAAGAACCTACTACAGAACAATACCCTACTTTTACGTTGAATCATTTTAGTTTACACACGCATTAATCATAATAACTATGGTGTAGCTTGTGACAAACTCTTATACTTGTTTCCATCTTCCAAATTCTTATTTGATTATTTAATTCCAAACAAAAGTATCTTATGAACTGCAATGTCCATCTTCACGAAAGCACATATAACAAATCATAGTTGTAGGTTATGATATCTTTACTGTGTGCATATGGATGCCTAAGTATTTTCAGTTGATAAATGAGTAGTTCATGTTTGGAGAATGTAGTACAAGTATTAGAATTAACTTTTTTTATTTGAACATAGAATCAATATTTTTTATTTCAACATCGGTGAAGGTAGGTAGATTAGGTAGAAGGAAAATCATGCAAATAGGAGTGATATAAAATCATATTTTATTTTGGCGTCTATCATTGAAAGAAGAGAAGCAAGATAAAAAAATATGTTGCTCCCTTTTTCTTCAATTTTTTTTTTTGTTTGACATGTTTGAACGATAAAATGAATAGATTAGCAAGCAAGAGATCAATGTATAGCATGTAGACAACGAATGAGAAACATGTGTAGTAACTCTTTAGAAATCCTGATATCTATATTATTAAAATGTAAATGGCAAACATACATATGTTGGAATGATTGGAAGAGAGTATTTGAAGTGAAAGCTATAGTTTGCATCATAATAAAATCGGTGTGTAATTTACAACAATATGAGACAATGAGTTGTGTGGAAATGATTGTTTATGTACAAACAGTCGTGTTTGAAGAGACCCTAAAAAGCAATTCACAGGAGGCTAACAATAGGTCGTTTTGAAGTGGACATTGCTTGAATATCAGTGAGTGCTTCCTTGCATGCAGAGGCATATTGAATTTCTTCTGAATTGATCAGTATTGGTTGCAAGTGTTGAACACCGTTGAAGTAGTCTGCTTTAATGGAAAGTGTTAGTTGGAAACGTTGTCCTAAAATTCGGCCACAAATTTCCTGCAGCTCAGTTGGTTCAATAGAAAGAAGGAACAAGTTTTTTGCCATGATGCCCATGAGCTCATTTCCTGCATTATTGAAAACTATGACGTTCTGCAGAGTCCTGGTGTGGTCATGTAGTTCAATTTTAAGTTTGTACCAATAGTCACATTTTGGGAAGTCACTGTTACATTTTGTACAATGCCAAATATTGTTAGAATGCTCCACAACCTTCTTCATTCATTGTTTTCCATTGAAATCTAATGGACATGCTAGAAAGTAGAATTCGTCCATATGAAGAGCAATAATTGTTGCTCGAACTAAAACCCAGATTGCTCTATCGGAGAGTTGCATGCTGGCAATTTCATGAAACGTCTTTCGTGGTAGGGCACGTTTCGAAGCAATACCATAGTTCCTACTCAAAGATGGAGAAGAGGAGCTATAACCTGTTTCACGGAACCATGCATGCAGTTGGTGAGTTTCTTCAACTTGTGCATTTATTGTGAGAGTGCTTGTTGGTATCCTCCCTATTGTGGTTCCATTAAATTCAGATACGCGACCTCCTTTGATTGCAAGAATTGTTGGGTTGTCGAAAGAGTAGAATTTAGAAAGGTTTTGTCCTATATAGTCACAATGGTCTCCCCATAATGTTACATCAATGCTAAAACCCGACTTGTCTTTTAATATTAGTGTTTTCCTTAATGTTTCACTTCCATCTTTCCGTCGAATTGTTGATGCAGGTGAAGTGGAGGTAACAACACCAATGACATCTACATTCATATTTGGACACGCATATTTTATTTCAGCAATATTCTTGAAGTGAAAGCTCTGGTAAGGGAACGTTGGATCATCTAGGGGACATGGATGGATAGTGGAAGCAACAAACAAGTAAATTTCCCATTTGTTCTTGAGGTGGTTGCAGATTGGATTTGCTTCTTTCATTGTGCCATTTGAAACAATGTATAGCTAACCAAATTGAATTAGATTGTAAAGAGATTCGGCCAGTTCAGCAAATGCAAAAAGGTGGATCTCTTCCTTATCACGATTAATAAGGTTAAATCCAAAAACTTTTCCTGAACCTCGTACATTGGTGTAAGCCTTCAATGATGTTTTTGCCGATGCCCTACCTTGGATTGACCAATATTTTCGGTAATGGCTGAGCGTTGTGAATGGAATTTTTGTATTTGTTCCCATAGTTGGTGGAGTAACTACAGAGGGCAAGGTATCTTCAGCTGATGAGGAGATAAATTGGGATGTACCCGCTTGTGCATGTAGTAGCGTCGATGCGTCCCTCGTCAATGCTGCTGAGTGCAGCACAACTTCAAGCTCAACAACTTGGATGGACCTTATGTAAACAAATGAGAAATGAATTAATGAAGATTCCATTTTCCTTCTTTAAATGCAAGAAGCATTTTGAAGGGAAAAATTAAAAGAGGGTAAATTCAAATGGTGGGCCTTACAAGGAGTTTTGGAGCATTGTGCAAGCTGCTCTTTTAAGTAGAATTATCGAGCCAATTTGGATGTCTCCAGATACAACCTGTGGGCCATATTGGATGGTAGCAAAGTCTTATGTTGATGTGTTCCATCAGATAGAGTGATGTGGAAGTGCGAGGATGTTGTTTTTAATGAGGTTACAAAACCAACATCGATTATCTCAAGTAGTGGTTGAATCTCGGTGCAACCATTCAACAACGGAGGAATGGCATTCGTTGTCAAGGTTGTCTCCATAATATTAACAGGAGGTTTCTTTTTCCCGTGATAGGAGTACCTGCAATGCATCAATTTCACCACAACACAAAATTCTAGTCAAAGAAGATGTGATGTGAATGCGGAATCTAATCTAAGAAGGCTAACTTTTGATGGTGAAACAATAATAAGGGCACAACCTAGATGGGGAGGAGATCAACCTCTCATATTAACCACCCAAGGTAGACCAAATTAACAAAAATGCATGTTAATAAGATTCGGTGACAAGGTACGTGTTGTGCAAATTTGGAAGAACCTCATGCGACTCAAAGGTCCTTATAGTCTTACAGTACAATCAAAACATCATTGAAATAGGAACATTTTCCAGCCATTCCTGATACTGATCCTTTCTTGAATATTTTGTTCGCACATGACATGTGATCTTCTAGGAAAAATCCACACGTTTCTTACACAACGTAAAACCCATTAAGAGATGTGTTTCAAGCAAGGCAATTTCCATATATTTCGCTCACTTAATTTACCCTTTGCAGGAATGAAATGGATAGGCCTCCACAATGTTTTTTGGATAATTTATACTTATCTGTGCACTCTAGGGTATGTCTGCCTAAAACTATATATTTCTTGTAAACCTACGCTATATGGTTTAGCCACAGTTTTTAAGAATATAAAATCCAACTGTTTTTGTGCAAAAAAAAGAGCAAGTTTAACACAAAGAAACTTTATAGAAGATTGTGTGTTCGTAGAAGATGTTAGAATCTGAAAGGTACTGATCAAATAAAAATTGTAGGCCCTAAATATAAGTGTTTTTCTTTAGTTTAATAACCATTTTGGGGAAAAGAAAGCATGTTCTAGTACAAAAAAATTTGGAAAATAAATGTCTTCAGCTAAGAAGGTGTGCACCAAAATATGCAGAATCCGGTGAAGGGTTTGGATTAATTTATCTTAATTGCAAATTGCAGCCCATTTCTTGTTGTAATGGATTAAAATGATTTCATTAATGAAACAACTAAAGCTATATCATCTAGCCATGAAATGTCTGCCAAAAACTATATATTTCTTGTACTCAAAGGGTATCTAATAAATCATCCATTTAATAATGGATCATTGCAGACTTGTAGTAGTTTTGGCTAAATTTTGTACTCAAAGGGTATCTGATAGAGCATCCATTTAATAGCGGATCATTGCAGACTTGCAATTATTTTGTCATAAGGTTGTCAAAAAGCATCCATTATATTAACGAAGCATTGCAGACTTGCAGTAATTCTGTCATAACGCTGTCATCTCCGCAACTCAAGAGGGCATCCTTCTTACAGCTTATATTAGAATAACTAATCAGCTAGTGTATCCCTACTGGAGGAACACCATCCATCAGTGGACAATCGTGCAGTGTATAAAGAAAAAGGCTGAGAGAAAAATAAAAAGAACCTAATTGTAAAAATAAGAGAACTTGCCATCTGATGCCAAGCACATTGTATTCAAGCTATTACCTTAAATCTTTTTTTGAGATAAGAATTAGGTTCAAAATAAGCTCATGGGTTAGATTGAATGGCTGAGTGCTTTCACCTTACAAGTTGGTGGTCTCAGGATCAAGTCCCTCAGCTAGCTGCCTTTGTTAATATTAATATTCTGGACCTCACTCAATGTTCCTGAGCGGTTAGATTGCCCAAACTGCAATTGACCAGAATAACCTAAATACCATCCTCAGAATCAAAGAATTATCCCATGGATTTCGTGGGATATGCATTTCATTGAAAGCACAAAAAGGAAACCAGGTTCAAAACCCCTCAACGATATGGTACCACATTCATGCCATTGACATTGTTAATTACCTTATCTGTGACTGCTTTTTATCCTGGATTGCAAGAGATAAGCCTATTAATTTGGATTGCAGACATACTGCTGAATAATATACCTGTATGCTGGAAACCATGGCTGAAGTAATGTTGGGCTGCATTTTTACAACTAATTATGCACACACTTACCATTTTATGAACAGTGCATGATGTATGAATT
Source organism: Pinus taeda (assembly GCA_000404065.3). Classification (NCBI taxonomy): domain Eukaryota; kingdom Viridiplantae; phylum Streptophyta; class Pinopsida; order Pinales; family Pinaceae; genus Pinus; species Pinus taeda. The sequence goes on along the minus strand of APFE030824414.1, from coordinate 46,689 downwards.
GGATATTAAAAGGACATGATTCTAGGCATTAATGAAGCACGAACTTATTGGAATAGAACCATGCACATTTTCAAATGTTTACAATGAAACTTGACTATTCAAGGGCTTGTAAGGTGACATACCATGCATAGGTTGCTAATTATATAGTTGCAAATAAGATAGCATGTTTCACCTGTAGGCTATATGGTTACCCAGATTTGACATTTGTACAATTCAAAGTTGATAGTCCTTGATGATGATTGTATGAGGGCAAATTTAATAAAGTGCAGAACTACTTCTTTACCTTGAGCAAAAATTTCTTCACTGCCACATATCATTGCTACATTGACCTCAATGCCTATAGCACACATAGCATAAGTGAATAGAAGGATGTTGCATTAGGTGTCACGATAGAAGGTGGATTTTCTTGACTCTACCAATTGTGGAAGCCAAGGTTACAACTCATTTGGTGGTGGTTATTGCTAAGGTAACAACCCTTAACAGGGACATTGATTGTTTAAAAGAAGCCACCTGTGTGAGATTTATCAAAAAGGGTGACTGACACACATGTTGTGATAGCTATGATGGAGAGTTGGTGCAGGGTCTTAGGTTGAAGGGTATGGTGATACTTAACTCCTCGCAAGTGTAATACACCCTAGAAAGGAGGAAAGCGCATGAGGTTGGCAAAAGAAAGGACGTATTTCTTTTTTAGGCATTCCTTCCTTGAATGTGGAGAATATGGTTTAGGGTCAACAAAGGCTGGCAACAATAAAGGACCATATTTGCATTTCCTGCAACTAACAAGCACTAGATAGTTTGATAGAAGTGCCACACTAAGGAATCAAGCTTCAATATCATGTAATCCATTGATTTCAAAATCCTTATGGCTGAAGGGTTGTATGGAGTCAACACAGACAACAAATAAACCATTACCATTAAAAAGGTTGCCACATCACACTCTTCAGAGCTACCAGTTACCATCACAATTGACAAGATCCATGCTACTGGGAGACTAAGTTAAAATTCCAAATGGGCCATCTCAGAGAAGCATATCGCACATAATAATTTGAATCCTAAAGTTGTGTTTCTCCATCGATTGAGCTACCAACTGCAATTCCATGCTCAATTGGAGACCAATGCTTGCATCTGATGTTCACAAACATAGCGGCGAGGAAACAGAACTGCTCATAGGGAGGTGTGGTGGCACACAACTAAACCCTAGAGATTCATGGAAAGAGATCCTAAAACTGAAACGATGAATATATTTGTCGATTCATCGACATAGGATTGTTGATTCGCCAACTTGTGCAACTCGCCAACATCGTTTCGTGTTGGTTATCAAATGTGTCCATTAAATTCAGAGTACTACAAACCATTAATAGGAATTGTGACTCACCCATATGATGGAGCTCATGGAAAACTTAGCACGACACCTAATGCACATCACATCTTCTTATGTCAAATTCCTAGAATTAGGGGGTGCCAAATTTGTTCCCTTTATCTACAGTGAACCCCCAAAAGTTCTCGAACAGGTAATTTTACTTATTTTAGTGGGCTTTTTTATTTTATGGTATTCAAAATAGCTCTTTATGCCCTGAGATTTGCAGATATCAAGGTATACCATTTTTTCATATGGCGTTAGTTTGGATTTACTTATAAACCCAAGTTCAACACTGTCAGGTAATGGACAGTGAGGAATCCACCTGCAATATAAAAAAATTATAGGAAAAAAGGATTTCATCTCCACAACTCAAGAGGGCATCCTTCTTACAGCTTATATTAGAATAACTAATCAGCTAGTGTATCCCTACTGGAGGAACACCATCCATCAGTGGACAATCATGCAATGTATAAAGAAAAAGGTTGAGTGCCGGTAAGTCTCAGGATAATCTCACAGTAGAATAGTGAAATAGGTCTCGGTAGGTATAGGAAATGGACCCAGGCTTCTGAGAATACAAGCAGTGAAAATTAAACAGGACTGAGAGAGCTTGAAAATTAAACAAGACTGAGAGAGACGATGACCTGACCTAGAAGAAATGATGTTGTGCAGATGTTTTCAAAACAATAGCTCCGGCTCACGATTTCCAGCTCCGATGCCCGTTCTTGAGATTGTCAAACCGAGATTGATCGAAGAAGGCTGCCGGTAGTTTGATCCAAGAAGGCTCCCGGTCATGGAAGCACGGAAACCGTAGAACAGTTGATCGTGCATCGCAAAACAACTGTCCACCGCAAAACAGGGACCGCATAACTGGGTAGCTGCCAAATGGACAGAAGGTACCATAACACAATGCGCCATTACTACTGGAGCTTAAGAATGCATAAGCTGCGAAAGGGAATTGCACGAATTTAGCCACAGAACTACCTTCATGAATATCCATGAATACACGACGCCGCTCCCTTGCAGAACTGTGCGGTTATGCCCGCTCTATTCCGACGCCACATGTCAGCATGGGAAACAAAGGGACGACGAAAGTCCCTTTCAAAGGAAGGCCTATCAGCCTAATTAATATAATAATAATATTATTATTATATAATTAATTAAGAATGTTAATGAATAAATTTGTTCAAATAAAAGACAAATTCACTCTATAATAATTTGTTTTTAATTTAATAAAATTTTTCTTGAAAAATATAAAATTGTGAGTATTTGAATTAATTTTTTTTGCAGTTGTCTATAATGAGACTTTTTGAAAGCGCAGATTTTTCCGGTCAAAATCCGGCAGCAATTTATTGGAATCCCAAGTTTAATAGCTAGTTTCTGCACAATCAAAGGATCCCACGGGTTTTTCGGGGTGCTGAATCCAAATATGTAGTTAAAAAACCATTTTAACTGCTAAAAATCAAGATTTAACCTCATTGGGTCCCAGGGGTTTTTCAGGGTGTTGAATCCAAATATGCGGTTAAAAGACCATTTTAACTGCTAAAAATCAAGATTTAACCTCATTTCTTCCGCCGGAATCCGTCACTAGAATCTCCAAAAAATCGCATTATAGACAACTCCATTTTTTTTTACGACAAAAATAGATTGAATACTTTGAAAAAAACCAAAACCACTTAAAATTATGATACCCAACTATTATAACCTATATTTTTATAAAAATTATTTTTAAAAAATCATCTTTTTACAAAGAAATTTTTATCGCTTTAATGAATTAGTGACATCTGAAATTGCTCACATGGAAATTGCAGAACACACCGCGGACATCTTGAGTGGTAAATTTCCGCTCGAAGGCTTTGTTATAGTTGGCCAATTACATTAATAATATATCGAATTTCAAAGGTGTTGCGAATGTAGTGCTTAACCATGTGAAAGTTTTACGGATGTTGTTGCTTTCTCGGCAATGATTTTGTACGGAAGGTGGAGATTTTGGGTTTCTCTTCTTGGCTGGCTACATTTGGATGCCTTTTTCATCGAAAATTGGTTTTCACATAAATACAAACCTTGTATGTGTCACTCAATACCACTCTAGTGATAATTTATAATTAAATTTTAATTTAATTTTTTAAATATATAAAAAATAATTAATATATACTAATTAATATAATTAAATAATATGAATATTATATCAATAATTAATATTACTCAAATAACTTCAAAAATCATTTGATTTAAAATGGTTTTCATATTTTGAATTAATTGAATTCAAAAGTATAAAAATTGCCATTTTTCAATATAGAACCAATTTTATAATTAATTAATTTAAAATTTAATAACTATTAAAATCACAAATTTTAATAAACAATTTATTTGTAAATTTTAAACAAATTTCATATATAATATTAATTATAAATAATTCAAAATCAATTTAATTTAAAATTTATATAATATTTAAGATTGAGTAATCTAATTAATATATAAAATTGCTTTCTTTTAAAGGTACGGTGTAAGTTAATTTTGACCCAATTAGTTAATTTTAACTAAAAATTTAATGAAATTTTTTAAAAATTTAAATTATTTGAACTAGTCTTAACCATTTTTGACGGTGTTAAAAATAATAATTCCAACTAAAAACAATTATCATTGCAGAGCATCCTTATATCCATTATAATTTCCAAAAATATCTTGGAATTTGATCATTAAGATAGACATTAATTATGTTGGCTATGATGCCTGAATTTCTCTTTCACCTCTCCCCTCATTGTGGAGATATTTTTGAAAGGAGTTGTCTATAATGCGATATTTTGGAGATTACGGTGACGGAATCTGGCGGAGGAAATTGAGTTTAAATCTTGATTTTCTGTGGTTAAAATGGTTTTTTAACTGCATATTTGGATTCAGCGCTCTGAAAAATCTCTGAGGCACTTTGATTGTGCAAAAACTAGCTATCAAATTTGCGATTCCAGTAAATTGCTGCCGGATTTTGACCGGAAAAAAAAAGTCCCATTATAAACAACTGCTTTTTGAAATTTGAAATCTTCTCATGGTATAAGTTCAGTGAACATTGTCAAATTTGAAAATCATTGACACAGCAAAATATTAATGTAACGAATATAGACATGGTCAAATTTCAAAACCTATAAACCCTAAATACATGGTAAATGGGAATACTAATCGCATGTCGTGATCATAAAGCTTCCGCGATGATGCATATCTACATTCATTTCTCATTGTTCTGGGTATCGTTTCCTTTTATGAAGGCAGACGCCCCCAATACTTAACTATTACCTACTGAATTTGCAGTATGAATACTAGCCTTGAGATTTTGGATGAAGGTCCCCACAATGACAAGAAAGTGGACACGGAAGCCGCAATCCAAGCAGTGAACTATAGTAGCGGTATCGACCCAAGAAATGAGCAACAAAATGTTGATCCCACTGAAGAAATAACCTCCCAACCCAATGAGACGCAAATTAGTAAAGCTGTCAAAAAGCAAATTAGTAAAGCTGTCAAAAAACGGCGCTTTGGTGCATCAAAGGAATGCTGGTTAGACTACCTTCCCGAATACATTCTGCACGATATTTTCTCCCGCCTACAGATCCGGGAACTGTTGAGAGCCCAACTAACTTCTCTAGATTGGGACCATATTATTTCGTCTTCGGAAGACTTTCATCGAATATATGATGAAAGAAACCACGAGTGGTAGATTGCTCTCACAAATGATCCCCAGAATCCCCACGGCTTTCAGCTCTTCAACAACTCTAGTAACTGGGTCTTTTTCCAAGTTAGATGTCTGGGTGATCAGAGTACAGGTTGGCTCCTCCAGGGAGCTGCCGACGGTGTTATGCTTCTGGTAAGCAGTGAAGGGAAAATGGTAGCTGTTAATATCTTAACAAAACGCTTACGACCACTACCGGATACGAAAGTGAGCACGCGCCTTTGGCTCCAGTCGTGTTTGAAGAAGAAGCTATGGTCGAGCAGCTCCACAAGTAGGTGTGTGCAGCCGCCCATGTACATCGAGATAGTGGTGGATCAGAACCCAGAGGCAGCCCGTAAAGCATTTAGGGTGATAGTGTGGGGAGAACTGAGATCAAATCAGGTACATTGTCTTGTTTATACCTCCACTACGGACACATGGAGTGTTAGGCTCTGTTTACACATAGACTGTAGTTTATTCAGGCGACCATTTGTTTCCACCCTAGATGGCAACAACACCATCTACTTGACCTCCTTAAATCCATATGTGATGGCGAAATATAACATAGAAAGCGGCCTTTTCGAAATAATAGGGCCGCTACGTCAGCCGAGGGTTTCAGGAGGGTCAACGGAACGGAACATTCTGATGGTGGTTGACAGCAACCGAATATTTCTGTTAAATGTCATGGGTTCCATTGGACTTAATCCAACGCATTTCTCCACATTGTCTTTATGGCAGGCAAATCACAACCCTTGGACATGGGAGCTCCAGACTGCACTCATCATGCCATATCCATCCGAGAAGGTAGCAGCTGCATATGACAATGGAAAGCACAGCGTCACAATAATTCCAATGGTACAGGGAGCGAGGATGATAATTCTGAATTTGAATACCAAAGATTGGAGATTGTGGGATGAAAATACCCAATGGAGGTCGTTGGATGGAAACGCAAGACAACTTCATAATCCAGCAGCCTCCTCGAGGGCTTTTCATCTAAAATTAAAGTTTTGCACAGCAGTTTGATTTACTTGGAAATCCGTTTATGGAAGATGGTCGGCTATGGCTGTGAATTCCAAACTCAACCATAAACCCTATTGTCAATATTTAGGATCTTCATATATTTTGTCATGGAATGTGGAAAACATTCGAGTTGCTTTGGATCTTGGCATGCTGAATAATAATCAGCTCCCTCTTGATGTTAATGGAAGTATGTTAAATAATTATCTGTTTCTTTTGGAAAGATCAGTTGTATTATGATGACTGTGTTGTTTTAGTTCACTTATATTGTGATAATTGTATATAAAGGAGTATCAAAAAAATATAATATTTCTTTTTTTCGCAAATAATTATAATATATGGGATGACTGTAGAAAAGGGAATTACATCTCATTAAAAATGAAAAATGGGAAAGGAATTTTCTATACTTTATCCTAGTTAAAGCACTATGAGATTTATATTTTGTTAAACAAATATAGTTCCATTTCAGTATTTAATTTGTGAGACATCATCCCATATCATCTTTGTTAGAAAATTTTACAAGGGCAGAGAAGAGAAGTTTCATTCAGAAATCAATTGGGGCAAGCAAATGGCAACTGGAGAGGTTTGAATAAAACACAGAAAATAACTCACGATAAAACAGAGTAAAGCTTGGAGCAACACAATAAAACTTTGAATTAAATTCTAATGCATGAAAATACATTCATACGAGACTGGAGTAACACAAAGTAAACATAGTAAATGTTGTTTTCATGTGCCTACCAAAATTTTCTCCATGATTTTCTCTTCACCTCTCCAACTTGGAAGCAACACAATAAAACTTTGGATTAAATTCTAATTCATGAAAATACATTCATATGAGATTGGAGTAACACATAGTAAACACAGTAAATGTTGTTTTCATGTGCCTACCAAAATTTGCTCCATGATTTTCTCTTCACCTCTCAGACTTGCTTTCATCCTCTCTCTCACTCAACCATACAAAATACTTTTACCTCGATATTTATGCAAAAATACAATTTTGACAAATTAATTTATGATAGAGCAAATATTTAAGACATAGTATGGGTGATTTTACATAATAAATGATTTCATGAACTTGCAGGTGTTGTGGACTATAATAACAATTGCAGAGTGAATTTTTGCCTATACATATTTACTAAACTTCATTAAGTTCTTTAACTCTCTCATGTTTTGAAAAATGGTCTCAAAACTTCAATCCTTCTGCTTGCAAACAAATTCGCAACTACAGAAATCCATCTGACAAGTATGGTTGTTGTCATTGTAATTAAAGCAGTGGTTGGGATTAATTTTCCAACACTCCCCCTTAATCAAAACTGCCTCCATTGACAATTCCAAAGTAATGTCTGAGATAAATAAATTTTTGATGTGCCAATGGCTTTGTGAAAATATCAACAAACTATTCTTGTGACTTGCAGTGCTGCGACACAATTTCACCATTGTTAATTAACTCTCTAATAAAATGATATTTAGCATCAATATGTCTTGTCCTCTTGTGAAAGACAACTCTTTGACAATGAAATTGCAGAAGTGTTGTCGCAGAAAATAGTTGTTGTTTCCTCTTGGTCGTGGCAAAGATCGCTCAACATCCTTCCCATCCAAATAGCTTGACATGCTCATGTTGTTGCGATGACATATTTAGCTTCTCTTGTTGACAATGACACTATTGGTTTCTTCTTGGAGGTCCATGAAATGGCTCCAAAACCCCAATGAAGGACATATTCTGATGTGCTCTTTCTGTCATCGACACTTTCTACCCAATGACTATCGGTGTAACCAACCAACTTGAAATCATTTGTTGCAGCATACAAAATACCATATTGTTTTGTCTCATTAACATACCTTAGAATACTTTTCACTGCTTGCCAATGTGTTTCCTTGGGTGTCTCCATGAACCTCGACACCAGGCTTACCACATACATTATATCTAGCATTGTGGCAATAAAATATATCAAGCTGACTATCATGCTTTTGTATAATGTCGGATTGACATTGCCACTGCAATATTCTTTGCTCAACTTCAACCCCATGAAAATTGGAGTTGATGTGGGATTGTTGTTCTTCAAATTAAACCTCTCAAAAATGTCTGCTACATACTTTTTTTGAGAAATAAAAAGGCCATTTTATGTTTGCTTCACTTCTATGCCTAAAAAATACTTTAACAACCCCAAGTCAGTCATTTCCAATTCACTTCTCATAACTTCTTTGAAATCACGGATGAGGAAATCATTATTTCCTATAAAAGTCAAATCATCCATGTGGATCTTCAGATACAATGGCACGGAAAAGCTCAAAAATTCAAGTGGCAGAAAAGTGAATATCCAAATATCATATCAAAGTGCTCATCACCTTGATTCCAACGGTGCAAACGACACTCCAATCCGAGTCCGGATGAGGAAGTTATGGCAGAAAGAATATTTCCTTACCCCTTTGAAAAAGGAAGCATTTTCATGGCTTTAAGCCTTTTAAAGGGGAATCGCATCAAAAATTATGTAGAGGGTGGATTCCATAACCTCCCATTAGTAATCGTTGATATATCAGGTTAGAGGAAGGCAAGCGATCGCGACGCGTTATCAGAACCAGGCAGATGTGATTAGTGATTGCGATCGGCAATTGGAGGAGCAATCAGATCAACGATCGGCATCGACATTGACGATTGGTGAAGAGCCTGGGTGTTATAGACATATTTGGGCACTGCAACCCCAATCTCAGATGTTGATAAACCAAGGGCTTCTAAGCATCTAGAATTGTTGTTTCATACCCTAAAGGAGCAAGGTCAACTGATTACATCATCTCCTAGAAGTTCTCCCTGAAAAACTACTCAGAACTGGTCAAAATAGGACCATACAGATTGCTCAGTGCTAAGGGTGTGATGCATCTCACCTACCACATGCAAAAGGTGTGATGCATACTGAAAATCCCTTCTGTAGGGTGCGATGAGCGAGAGCAGACAAATGGCAGAGGCAGTTGGCAGTGCCTCTCTGAATTCGCCTAGAGATGAGTAAGAGATCATGAAATGTCCAAGTGGAACCAAGAACTATCAGAGAGATGACACGAATCAAAATCCAAAAAGCTGACTCACCCACCTGAAATATCTATATATGGATCCCTCATCCTAGAGATCTAGAGGCTGGAATTTTGTATCTTGTAAGGAAGTGTTGTTGGTTTCTCTGTGGAACATCATAGTGTTGGGTGATCTAGATTTTCATGAGGTGAAGAGGGCTTTCATACTGGGAGGATAGCATTGGGTCAGACCAATGGGTTGTAATCCTCTCTTCTACTATTTCTATCAATAAATCTATTTGAGGTTTCCTCCATATTCTTGTATATCTTTGAATATTTAATTGATATATGCATTTGTATGGTTAATATATATCTGATCCTATATTGTTTATGGCTATAGATCTCTATGCTTTGATGGTATTATGCTGCTTTGACTCTACAGGTGTTCTTTGAAGTGGGACATGTAAAGAAGGAGTGGCGAAGCTCTGTCAAAGGAGGGAGGAAACAAGCAAGGAGCCAAGCAAAAGACTGAGGTTGGTACTCTCTGCTTCTCTCTAATCTATCTCTCATAAAGGAAAACATAAGTAACTTTAGTTTATTTGTTTCTAAGATAGCTACCCATCTTAGTGGGACTAGCAGCTCTGAATGGACACTAGTTTTCCCGATAACAAAATGGCGGCTCCACTAGGGAGTGAATAGCTTGTTTGCTTGTTCATATTTGTTTGCTTTATAAACTATAGACGGAGCCTGAAGTTAAGCCAGCTAGCCTTCAAACTGAATTTGCTATGCAAGTGTAAAGTAGATCAACACTGATTCAGTCAATCTCCGGGTTTGTTTATCAACTGAACAACTGACTTGCAAACATCCTAAGTTCCCTGGTGGTAGCTCAAGTAACCTCATTAGATCAGCCCCTATAGTTTGTGTTTACTGCCTATCATTAGCTCAGCCTAAACCCCTGAAATTAGCTGCAAATTGTGAGAAAAAACCAAGCTCAGTCTCGTTCCTAGACCAGCGCACTCTCTCCCATTGGTAATCTGGATGCATCACACCTCTCATGTGCTGTAGGCGAGATGCTTGCCTATTTCCTTGTGTTATAGGTGTGATCATCAGATAAGACTGTTTTTGCCTCCAGATTTTGGTTTTTTCCTCATTGTCTTCAACTTTATTTAGTAGTTTTGTTGTCTCTGATCAATATATCACTATTGAAACTCCCTTCCTTTGCATTATTCAGCCTCCATTGATAAAGAATTGTGAATTTTTTTATGTATTTTTCGTCATTTATAGATCTCCTTGGCAAACAGTAGCTTAATCAAACTGTCATCTTTTGATTTCAAAGTGTCGCGAGTGTTGTTTCCAGTCAAAGAAAAGAGTCTTCCTATTTTTTATAGTCGATTACACTTTTTCCATTGTATTTGATTTGAATTAATAGTATTTCAAGTGTCGAAAGCAATTTTTGAATTCGAAATCGCAAAGTGTTGTCTTGGTCTTCCTTTCATTTTTGAAAAGAAAATTGTTAGTACTGTCGCTGTGAAAGAAGAATAGTTCAGATCTTTCCTTAGCGTTATTTTTTTCATTCACACATTAAGAAAGTGGAAAAAAAATACATGCATGTGCATTTGATTTTAGACTACTTGTGGAAATTGATTTAGGACAGTGCATCTTAGTGTGTGATCTCTGCTCTATGTTGAAAGGATTTGAATTCTCTTTCCTTAGTAGCTAGGATTTTCATTGCAAAAAGAAAGTAAATGACTATTTATTATCTTAGATTGCATATTTAGGAGTTGTAAATATACATCACGCGGTGAACCTTAAAGGCAAACTTCTTAAGAAAGATCAACTGTAAAATAAATTTCAATGAACATAAAACCTAATACACAACATCTAGAAGTCTAGGCTAGAGACGTATTCTAGCATCGTAAAGCCTGGTAACTATCGTTTTCATCGTAGGTTGGGTGATTTCTCCTCTTTGAGATGACAAGTGCCAATACGGACTTGTGTTCCCATGTACCGTTGAGTATATATTGGGAGACCACAATAGGCTATATCCTTTATCCTTAGGAAGTCGTGTCTGTCGCCCTATCCATCGCAATGCACTGAACACAACATTCGAGAAGATTGACTGTCGTACCATAAAAAGTATTCTACAGTTTTGCGATTGGTTTGGTAATCCCTCTGTCTAGATTTCCAGAGTAGTCACTTTTGTTCCTTTTCAGACACCTTAAAAGAAAAGTTCCATCTGAGCACTTGTCACTTTTGGCTCATTAAAAATCGAAGGCGACTAGAGTCATCTTTAGCTTTTTCTCGACTCTTAAAAATTGAAAAAGCAAGTTGTGTCAAAGAATCATAAAATTTATTTTAATCGGAATAACGTCACTATTCCCTCGTTGGTCTTAGGTTGAGAAAATGGAGTCCACCAACCAAGCATTTCCCCTTGGGGGGAATCCTAGTCCCTTATCCTCTTGGGGAGATGTTGGTGCACCTCATATGGCTACATTGTCCCTTCTAGGACTGACAATTGGCCTGCCAACATGGCTTTTCTCGACCTCTGTCATTCAAAGCACCGTGATTCCTGAGCAATCAAATCAGCAACCGAATGATACTAGAGCTACCCCCCAACCTTCTACTTTGTTTCTCCCTCTCCTTCTTCCTCTTCACTTGCTGAATCTAAAAACAAAGTAATTGAGAAGAACGAGAAAGGGAAGGAGAAGAAGAAGAAGAAGCCAAAGACAAAAGGGGGCAACCATGCATTGTCTGCGAGAACCGACACACTGCACCATCCAAACCTAAATCTCCATGTGTCATTTGCAAGAGAGACCATTATCATTGAGATTGTCCTTGCATGCCATGGATCTTAAGGGACTGGTCTCCCCACATGCAAAATCTGGTGTCCTCAACCTCTGACGATCATGTTGAAAGTACACCGTCAACTAGTGAAAATGAAGTCAAAGGACAAAAAGGAAGATCTAAAATTCCTTGTAGAATGTGTGAAGGCGATCATGCCATCCAACATCGTCCGTTCTTAGATGAAGCTAAAAGAGTCTTGGATAACCATCCTAGCTCACCGCTACAGCTTCCTCCTGGATACAAGAAACTCTTGCCTAGTCCATCACTAGTTGAAAATTCGACTAACACACCTTTGTGGTCGATCGAAGCATCTATTATTGAAGATAAACCCTATAAGTCCACACTGGACCAAAGTCAATAGGTCGAGATGACAGTCAACCCAGTCTTGTCTTCAGAAGGTCTACCTTCAGATGATACATTCACCAAGGAGAATGAGAATGACACCGTTCAAATTCTTTCTATCAACATAGAATCCGATGAACATGGGGGCAATCTACCCATTCCTTTACTGCAGGAAGGAAGTTCGTCAGAGATTTACCTGGCCATTTATTCGGTCCCTCCTCCAAGCAATCTAGTCATTTCCTTTGATTGGAATCTACTAGGCAGACCCCGTTTACCATCTAATGTACCATTCCAAAGCATAGTACAAGCTTATAGAATGGTCATGGTTGGTACTATCATAGATGAAGGGGCTTCTGTGAGTATCCTTTCCTCAACTACTTGGAAAGCACTTGGTTCACCATCGCTTCTGCCTGAGATTCAAAATCTTACAGGCTTCAACAAAGGAACTAGTGGACCGTTAGGGATCCTTCCGAGTTTACCTATAACTTTGAGAAGGAAAAATGTCTACCTAAATGTAATGGTACTCCAAGGACCTTTAGATTACAATCTACTCCATAGGTGTGACTACATTTATAGCATGGGAGCTATTGTTTCCTCACTCTTTCGAGTGATGTGTTTCCCGCATGAAGGCAGAGTGGTCCAACTCATGGACCAACTTTCATTCCCCGATTCACACATAGCTAATAGTCAAGTGCCATCCCTAACTAGTATTTTTTCACAAGGAATGTCTCATCAATCTCCAGTCAATCCACCTGATGAACGTGAGTGATTCTGTGGGTGTGGCTAAACCTAAGGGGCATGCACCCTGGTCTGTTTCTGTAGGAAAACTTTAAGTATAGGGTAGGTTTCTGTGAAGGATATATGACTATTTTGACACACCCATCTGTTTAGGAAAATGGGATTAGACTGGAATAAGATACCCTCGTCAAAGTTATGTGACTGGATGCGTCCCACCATTCACCTTTTTCTATTTCGAGAACTTTCATACGGTAACCTGGAAACTCTACTTTTCTTTATAGCTGGGGGCATGCAAACCTTTTTGCAGGCAAGTGAAAAGTGACAAGCGTAACTCTAACCTCGTAGTTTTTACTAACTTCAACTACTTAAGTTAGGTGATTGGTCTGATAAACCATTCACCTTTGCAAGGGCTATATGGCATCGACAAAGTAAAGGAAGATTTTTCCTACCTAACCCCAATAGTTAATTAACCCCTAGGACAGTAGCTGGTTGTTCCTAGCTTGTCTACAAAAGGATTCAAAGTAAAGTTGTGAATGAGGCAAGCTCCCTAAAAAATGAAACTACTAATGAGACATCCTTATTATACAACTGGCACGAGCAATTTTACATGAAGTTCAAGATCGTTAAAAAATAAACCTAGCAATGAGCATATGTTCCACCAGAGTTTAAGCTCATTAAAAGATGAACCCACTTTCAGTAAATAACCATTGCGATCACATTATTATCATCTTTTGAACCTTGGTCATGTTCTTACCATCACCTCCACTCCTTTTTAACTGATCATATGCCTCCATTTGATTGTTTACCCCTTTTTGAGGAACAATTGCGACGAGTGATTCTATTAGCCACCTTCTTTACACTATCATGGTTGAAAAGTTCCAAACCTTACCTGGAACTAGCTGCTATCTGAAACCATCACTCGTTCCTCAAAAAATGAGTCTCGTTTAAGCTCTTTTCATGTAACTCATAAAATATGAAAAGATTACCGAGCAATTGGCCTCTCTAGCTCATTAAAGTGATTGGAAGTGCCATCCCTCCTCTAGATTTCAATAGTTTTGGACCTGAGGGGTTATTGCACAAAAATATCAAGCGCTTGTCTTGTTTGGCTGATTAAAACTATCGAAAAGTCATCCCTTTCGTATTATTTTATACTTTTTCAGACTTAAGAGATTATATTATGAAAAATTATTGCTGGAGTTTCCTTTTCATCTCATTTCAGGCTCTCTAAAATTGAAAAGGACCGAATTTTCTTTTTCGTTAAACTCGTTAAAACAATAGCGACGAACTTGTCCATGCAGAAAAGAGTGAGTTTCATTGTCGCTAGGCTCGTTAAAACATAGCGATGGGTTTGCCTGAAGGGTAAATTATAGAACAAGCATATGTTATCCTCCTTAAGCTTGATAAAAATAAAGAGGTATTGGTCAGAAATGACTGGGGAAAAATTGGGAAGAAAACTTGAAGAAACATTATTGGTAGCAGGTCACTCTTGAACATGACACTCTCACTCCATCACCATGATTAAGTCGAGTTGGGTTATGTTGTTCACCGGTCATATCACCATTGGTCCTCCGTACCATCCATTTTTGGGGTTAATGCTACCAATCCATTTCAGTGTCATTGATATGTTTAAGAGAAGTCCTTCAGAGAATTCACCAACCTAGCTTATGCCTCATCTGCTGCAATACCTTCACGCTTCATTCTTTCCTGACCACCAGCCTGAACCTTGTATCATCAAATCATTTTCACCTCCACAAAATCATTTGCTCCGTTTTGTGTCGTAGATGTGGGATTCATTAAGGCCCTCCTACAATGGGTCACTTCTTGTCGACATTAGCTCATTATCCAAGAAATCGACTTAGGAACAACCCTTCCAGCACTTTGAAGCTTGCATGCCTCAATGGCAAGTTTCTCACTTCTCGCGACAAGTTTACATCAATGACCTTTTACTGAAGGATTTTGCATGGAGTTCGACATCAAATTCCATATTCACACCATGTAAATTGTACTACAGTACCTTGAGGGTCATTATCATTATTGGTGATTCCTCTCGCACCTATTAACAGCTTACATCATTGGCTGGTAATCAGGTGATGTATTTCCATGTTCGACTTCAGAACATCTTTTCACATGGATCGACTTGTACTTTGGGCGAAGATTGAACGAGTTTGAAGACCCCGGATCTAGTTTCATCCATCTGGGCTGCGATATATTTAAGAAAATAAAGACATTAAATGTACATCATAGCTGCACAGATAATCATCCAAGCCAAAGGATGATGGCTCTACCAAAATCATCAGTCTGTCACACAGACGGTTGTCTGCATATGTACATGAAAATGAATTTATAAATCTGAGCATGGGAATGCTCACCTCAGCTAGATCATGAAAATATTATGAAGATAATGTATTGTATTGTATCTTACTATAGGTCACCTTTTAGTTCGAAAAACCTTGGATCCTCATGATAAAGCATTTCACCCGACATCAGAAGATTTACAACCTCATGCTTTAGGGTCCACTATTATAGACATATTTGGGCACTACAACCCCAATCTCAGATGTCAATAAACCAAGGGCTTCTAAGCCCCTAGAAGTGTTGTCTCATACCCTAAAGGAGCACGGTCAGTTGATTACATCATCTCCTAGAAGTTATCCCTGAAAAACTCCTCAGAACTGGTCAAAATAGGACCATACAGACTGCTCAGTGCTAAGGGTGCGATGCATCTCACTTGCCACATGAAAAAACTGCGTTGCATAATAAAAATCCCTTCTGTAGGGTGCGATAAGTGATAGTAGACAAATGGAAGAGGTAGTTGGTTAGGTGGAGACCCAGAGAATCTTCTAGAAACTACGCATTTGACACTTGCCTCTCTGAATTTTCCCAGGGATGAGTAAGAGATCGTGAAATCTCCAAGTGGAACCAAGAACTATCAGAGAGATGACACTAATCAAATTCCTAGAAGTTGACTCACCCACCTACAAACATCTATATATGGATCCCTCATCCTAGAGATCCAGAGGATGGAATTTTGTATCTTGTAAGGAAGTGTTGTTTGTTTCTCTGTGGAATATCATAGTGTTGGGTGATCTAGCTTTTCATGAGGTGAAGAGGGCTTTCATGCTGGGAGGATAGCAGTGGGTCAGACCAATGGGCTGTAATCCTCTCTTCTACTACTTCTATCAATAAAGTTATTTTATTTTTCCTCCATATTCGTGTATATCTTTGAATCTTGAATTGATATATGCATTTGTATGGTTAATATATATCTGATCCTATATTGTTTATGGTTATAGATCTCTATGCTTTGATGGTATCATACTTCTTTGACTCTACAGGTGTTCTTTGAAGTGGGACAAGTAAAGAAGGAGTGGCAAAGCTCTGTCAAAGGAGGGAGGAAACAAGCAAGGTGCCAAGCGAAAGACTGAGGTTGGTACTCTCTTCTTCTCTCTCATCTATCTCTCATAAAGGAAAATGCAAGTAACTTTAGTTTGTTTGTTTCTAAGATAGCTACCCGTCTTAGTGGGACTAGCTGCTCTAAATGGACACTAGTTTTCCCGATAACACCAGGCCGCAATGATTGCGATCGATCGACGCCGATATCAGTGATCGGTGGACAGCAATCCCTGCTGACAGGACCTTTGCTCCAGCAATACGCCAACTACGATATGGGGGCCAAACTCGATGGGTATATCAGCCCGATTTAATAAATTTAAGGTCGTGGTCTTTAGGTTTCGATCGAGTTTTTTAGTGTTTTACCGATATTTTATGTATTATCATTTAAAATGATAAAAATTCTATTTTTAAAGGATAGTTGTGCTGACCAATCCTTCACTCCACTGGCTTCTATTCTAAACTAAATGATGCCTGATTTCAATGGCCTTTTCCCTAAAGAAGATTATAAAAGCAGATGATTGGAAAAGGCATGGGGGAGAGGATTTTCTGTCACACAGTTCAAGGCAGCAACTTGTAGGAATGTCGATTGATCATTTTGTCTGAATTCGGCAAATTTTATATGGTTTCTGCACCTCTCGACACCCTGGACGCAGTGTTGCTATCCATTTCTTCATATGAGTTCTTCTCTCAGCCATCTTTCAGAATGGAAGTATAAGCCTCCTTTTATGTAGCAGATGATTGTATTCTCTCTTTTCATGCCATTTAATATATAAAGGCCTCCCCATTGATCGAGTAGGGCTGAGAGATGTAGTCTGAGTTGGACGAACTATGTTATCAAGTCTTTGTGTCTTCCTTCATGCTTTTATGTGTTTCTGCTTCTTTTCTTGTGTACACATTAAGTTTTCTATGTTAAGCTACAATTTTTACACATGATTCTTTTCATACGTCTATAAGCGAAAGTATCCTAGATCAAGTGGTATCAGAGCAGGTCTTTTTAGATGTGAATTGCATGTATGTATGTTAACAAGAGATAGACTCTGAAGAGGCAAAGGGGAATTATATCCTTTCGATCTTGAAGTAGGGCATGCACATCGAAGGAGAAACATGGCAGAAGATGATGTTCATCTTGAAAAGGAGTGCAATTTCCACAAGACCTTCTATTCAATGGCCGAGAATATCAGTCAGCTATTTTAAGGCTAGAGAAAGCAGAGGAGAGAAACCTAGAAGGACACGGTTCAACATATGGGAATGGTGGAGAAGAACCCCCTCCTTCCCCTTCTGGGAGTGAAAGTTCTCCTTCCTCTCACAACCATAATCGTAGAAATTCAAAGGATGCATTTAAGAAACCTTTCTTTAAATTATATTTTAAATTTGATCTTTGCATGCTTAATGGTGAAAGAAATGTAGAAAATCTTAGTAATTGGATTAGGCAAATTGAGGTCTACTGCAGGATTTAGAAGATCATGGAGGATGAGGCAAAGATTTAGCTGGCCTCTCTATGGCTGTGGAACACCGCTCTCATTTGGTGGGAGAGAAAACTATAGCGTAGTAAGAATGTGGGTAACCTCTTTTCCTCATGGCCTGATTTTATTTCTGCATTAAAGGAACAATTTTATCCCTTAGGATACAAGCAAAAAGCTTTGATGAATTGGTAGTATTTAAGGCAAAGCAAAGGTCAGGATGTTGAGAGTTTTACAAAGGAGTTTAGAAAGCAAGAACTTAATCTGGGTATTGCACTTGATAAAACTAAAGTTGTAACTAGGTATATTGGCTCATTGCATAGCTATATTAGGAATTCATTATTGTTATTTGAACCAACCACTATTGATTCAGTCAGCGTGAAGGAAATTCATATTGAGAACAGGGGAAAAAATGAAAAGGATGATCAGTCCAGAAAGCCACCATTCAAACCTCCTAATGGTAAATCAAAAGTGAAATGGAAAGGAAAGGAGAAGAAAATGACAATAGCCAAAGAGGGAGAATGGCCATATTGCAATCATTGCAAAAAGGAAGGCCACGATGACAATCACTATTGGAAACAACACCTAAAAAAGCATCCAAAGGAGTATGGAGGAAAAAGGAAGTAGAAGATAGTGGCAATGGTTCAGTAAGACCTTGGCTCGGATTGGGGAGATGAAGTGTTGATCACAACAGCAGGAAAAAAGGTACTCTTACACCTCATGTTAATTATGAATCGCATGAAGGCACTAGTTCTATAAATGCGTTCCTTCCTAATGACCGAAGATAATTGAGCTGTTTCATATCAGAGTTGTTGTAAATCATACTAAAGTAGAAAATCTATTTGATACTTGGTCCCAAGAAAACTTAATTGCAGAATCCCTGGTAAAGAAACTTGGCTTAGAAACAAAACCACATCTGAAACCTTACCCGCTTGGAAGGATACATGATAAAGCAAAACTGAATGTCACCAAGCAATGTAAAGTCAAATTTGTGATCGTTTCTAATCTAGTGGATGGAGTAGAATTGGATGTAATACAATTGGATATATGTGGCATTTTGTTAGGGAGTCCATATCTGTACAATAGAAAGGTAGTATTTTTCCATCATGAAAACAAATACCAAATCACAAAAGATGGGGTAGAATATATAGTAAGGGCCCATCAAAATAAAATCAATGCCAACCTTGTAAGCACTGGACAAATGAAAAGACTGGTGAATTCTAGTAAGGGTTGCATGCTTATGGTTGTAAGGGGAAAAGAGATAGAATTAGTTGATACTTTCCAGGGTTGTGATCAGGAACATAAATAGGAATTATCTGAATTAATTTCTAATTATGATGAGCTATTTCATGAACCGAAGGGATTACATTTGAAGAGGGGAATCTAACATGAAATCCATTTGCAGCATGACGCTCCTTTGCCAAATATTAGCATGTCTAGGATGTTGACTATTGAGATGGAGGAAATCAAGAAACAGGTGCAGGAATTGTTGGACCGAGGGGTCATTAGGCTGAGGACTTCTCTGTGTGGATCACCAATTATCTTAGTCCCAAAGAAATATGGCACATGGAGGATGTGCGTGGCGTGTGCTAAACAAAATTATGGTGAAAAATTGCTACCCTCTTCCATGCATTGATGACTTATTAGATCAGTTAAAGAATGTTGTTTATTTCACAAAATTGGATTTTCACAGTGGTTATCACCAGATTCGAATCACAGAGCGGGACATGTGGAAAACCACCTTCAAGACCAAACAAGGGTTGTTCGAATGGATGGTGATGACATTCAGGCTTTGCAATTCTCCAACCACTTTTATGAGAGTCATGAATGATCTCTTTCAGTCTTTCCTTAATGAATTTGTTCTTGTATATTTAGATGATATACTTGTCTTTAGTAAGAGTTGGGTTGAACATGTGTTTCATGTAAAGTAAGTTCTTGATGTACTAAAAAAAGAAAAACTCTTTGTAAAGTTGTGAAAGTGTGAGTTCGGGAAAAACCTTGTTAAGTTACCTAGGTCATGTTGTTGGTCATGGTTAGTTAAAGATTGATCCCTATAAAGTTGAAGCAACAATAAATTGGCCTAAGCCTGCTAGTGTAACCGAGGTCCACAGCTTTTTAGGTGCAATCCAGTATTGTTGGAGATTTATTGCTAATTTCTCTCTTATTGCAGCACATTTCCACACATTGACAAGTGTGAAACAGGTCTTCCAATGGGGAGGAAGACAATAGAAGTCATTCGAAACATTGAAGGAAAAGATTAGCACCATGCCAGTCTTAGCCTTACCTGATCTCCAACAGCCATTCGAGATCGAAACCCATGCCATCAATTATGCCATGGGAGCTATATTGATGCAGCACAAGAAGCCGATTTGTGACCATTCTGAGAAGTTTTCTCAAGTTGTGGTAAACTACCCCACGTATGAAAAGGAGCTTTATCCCTTAGTGTAGAGTGTGAAAAAGTTGAAACACTACTTGATTGGCTTGGAGACCATCATCCATATGTATCATCAACCCTTTCAGTACCTTCAATCACAAACCAAGTTGCAACAATCTCGTCATTTCAGGTGGATGGGTTTTCTTCAACAGTTTCATCTGGTAATAAAGTTACATAAGGGAACTAGCAACAAGGTGGCTGATATTCTATCTCATCCTCCTATTTCTACTTCTATTATTTTGCATAATGCTTCATTGTCTTTTGAGAGTTATGTTGAACAATATGCTAATGATGATGACTTTAGGGAGATTTATGCAAAACTAACCCATGGTTCACAGGTGGATAGATATTTCTTGTAGGGGAAACTCTTGTATTACCTTGGTAAATTTTGTATTCCCATAGGGGAAAGAGTACATGTGATTTGAGCAGCCCACACCTCTCTTGTGTCTGGACACTTTGGTGTCAAAAAGACTTTATGTCATGTACAAATATTTTGTTTTTGGCTTCATATGAAAAACATTGTGACTCGTTGTGTAAAGGGTTGTGTGATGTGTTATGTTTCAAAGCCCTCTAATAGAAAACTTGGGCTCTACACACCACTCCCTATTCCGAGTCGTCCATGGGAAATTGCGTCAATGCACTTTGTAGGAGGTTTTCCTTTGTCTAGGAAGAGTCACGACTATTTGTATGTTGTCATTGATTGTTTATTTCACAAAATTGGATTTTCACAGTGGTTATCACCAGATTCGAATCACAGAGCGGGACATGTGGAAAACCACCTTCAAGACCAAACAAGGGTTGTTCGAATGGATGGTGATGACATTCAGGCTTTGCAATTCTCCAACCACTTTTATGAGAGTCATGAATGATCTCTTTCAGTCTTTCCTTAATGAATTTGTTCTTGTATATTTAGATGATATACTTGTTTTTAGTAAGAGTTGGGTTGAACATGTGTTTCATGTAAAGAAAGTTCTTGATGTACTGGAAAAAGAAAAGCTCTTTGTAAAGTTGTGAAAGTGTGAGTTCGGGGAAAACCTCTTTAGGTTACCTCGGTCATATTGTTGGTCATGGTTAGTTAAAGATTGATCCCTCTAAAGTTGAAGCAACAATAAATTGGCCTAAGCCTGCTAGTGTAACCGAGGTCCACAGCTTTTTAGGTGCAATCCAGTATTGGAGGAGATTTATTGCTAATTTCTCTCTTATTGCAGCACATTTCCACACATTGACAAGTGTGAAACAGGTCTTCCAATGGGGAGGAAGACAATAGAAGTCATTCGAAACATTGAAGGAAAAGATTAGCACCATGCCAGTCTTAGCCTTACCTGATCTCCAACAGCCATTCGAGATCGAAACCCATGCCATCAATTATGCCATGGGAGCTATATTGATGCAGCACAAGAAGCCGATTTGTGACCATTCTGAGAAGTTTTCTCAAGTTGTGGTAAACTACCCCACGTATGAAAAGGAGCTTTATCCCTTGGTGTAGAGTGTGAAAAAGTTGAAACACTACTTGATTGGCTTGGAGACCATCATCCATATGTATCATCAACCCTTTCAGTACCTTCAATCACAAACCAAGTTGCAACAATCTCGTCATTTCAGGTGGATGGGTTTTCTTCAACAGTTTCATCTGGTAATAAAGTTAAATAAGGGAACTAGCAACAAGGTGGCTGATATTCTATCTCATCCTCCTATTTCTACTTCTATTATTTTGCATAATGCTTCATTGTCTTTTGAGAGTTATGTTGAACAATATGCTAATGATGATGACTTTAGGGAGATTTATGCAAAACTAACCCATGGTTCACAGGTGGATAGATATTTCTTGTAGGGGAAACTCTTGTATTACCTTGGTAAATTTTGTATTCCCATAGGGGAAAGAGTACATGTGATTTGAGCAGCCCACACCTCTCTTGTGTCTGGACACTTTGGTGTCAAAAAGACTTTATGTCATGTACAAATATTTTGTTTTTGGCTTCATATGAAAAACATTGTGACTCGTTGTGTAAAGGGTTGTGTGATGTGTTATGTTTCAAAGCCCTCTAATAGAAAACTTGGGCTCTACACACCACTCCCTATTCCGAGTCGTCCATGGGAAATTGCGTCAATGCACTTTGTAGGAGGTTTTCCTTTGTCTAGGAAGAGTCACGACTATTTGTATGTTGTCATTGATTGTTTTAGAAAGATTTGTATTCTTATGCCTTGTAAAAAGTAGATTACTGCAAAGTAGACTGCTTCTCTTTTCTTTCAGCATATTTGAGTTCATTTTGGATTACCCACATCTATTGCATCAGATCAAGATTGTCGTTTTCTCAGAGCGTTTTGGACCAGCTTGTGGAAGATGATGGACACCAAATTGAAAATAAGCATGACATTTCATCCACAAATTGACAGACAGACAGAGGTTGTCAAACGTACCATGGTACACTTGCTACGAGGCTATTGTCGGATGAGCATCTCCCATATGTACAACATTCCTACAACCGAGTAGTGCATTCATCTACACAACATTCACCATTTGATACATCTTTTGGCTACCTGCCAAAGAACCCTTTTGATATGGTCTTTAGAAGGGAAGATGGCTCTAGTGGATGTAATGATAGGGACAAAGCTTAGTAGTTCATTAAGCGAATCTAGCAGATCCACCAAGCAGTACAAGAGTAGTTGGAGAAAAGTCAAGCCCGTTACAAGGTTGAACATGACAAACACTGAGTCGACCACCAATTCCAAGTGGGTGACAAAGTGTGGTTCCACATCAACAAGGATAGGATGAAGGGAGAAGGGAAGAAGTTGAGACCAATCTGGTATGGTCCATTCACCATATTGGATAAGATTAGAAACAATTCCTTTTGTCTCGATTTGTTGATTTATATGCAGATGTACTCAATAGTGAATGTAGAGAACTTAAAGCTGTATGAGCCACCATTGATCATGGGCACAGATGAGGTGGGCATAGTTCCTACAGTTGATGATTTTTCTCCAGAATATCTCAATGAGTTATTAGAAGACATCATCCTTAACAGAAGGACAAGACATCATGACAAGGAGATGTGGACTACCTTCGAGTTGGTTTTAAGGGAATGCACCGCAGCAATGCCAAATGACTGGAGAAGGAAAAGGTGAGGGAACAATTCACTCACTTTCCAATTAACTAATGAAAGCTTTTGGTGGTCCAAGAGCTCCTCAATAGGGAGGATTTATCTAGGTGGATCTTTAGATACAATGGCATGGAAAAGCTCAAAAATTCAATTGGTATAAAAGTGAATATCCTGACATCAGATCGAAGTGCTCGTCACCCTAATTCCAACGGTGTGAACGACACTCCAATCCGAGTCCAGATGAGGAAGTTATGATAGAAAGAAGATTTTCTTACCCCTTTGAAAAAGGAGGAATTTTCATGGTTTTAAGCCTTTTAAAGGGGAATCACATCGAAAAATAGGTATAGTCATGTCTTTGTTGGTGGTGGTTATTGCTAAGGTGACAACCCTTAATAGGGACATTGATTGTTTAAAAGAAGCCACCTGCGTGAGATTTATCAAAAAGGGTGACTGACACACATGTTGTGATAGCTACGATGGAGAGTTGATGCAGGGTCTTATGTTGAAGGGTATGGTGATACTTAACTCCTCGCAAGTGTAATACACCCTAGAAAGGAGGAAAGTGTGTGAGGTTGGCAAAAGAAAGGACGTATTTCTTTTTTAGGCATTCCTTCCTTGAATGAGGAGAATCTGGTTTATGGTCAACAAAGGCTCGCAACAATAAAGGACAATATTTGCATTTCTTGCAACTAACAAGCACCAGATAGTTTGATAGAAGTGCCACACTAGGGAATCAAGCTTCAATATCATGTACTCCATCGGTTTCAAAATCCTTATGGCTGAAGGGTTGTATGGAGTCAACACAGACAACAAATAAACCATTACCATTAAAAAGGTTGCCACATCACACTCCTCAGAGTTACCAGTTACCATCATAATTGAAAAGATCCATGCTACTGGGAGACTAAGTTAAAATTCCAATTGGGCCATCTCAGAGAAGCACATCACACATAATAATTTGAATCCTAAAGTTGTGTTTCTCCATCGATTGAGCTACCAATTGCAATTCCATGCTCAATTGGAGACCAAATGCTTGCATCTGATGTTCACAAACATACGGTGAGGAAACAGAACTGCTCATAGGGAGGTGTGATGACACACAACTAAACCCTAGAGATTCATGGAAAGAGATCCTAAAACTGAAACAATGAATATATTTGTTGATTCATCGACATAGGATTGTTGATTCGCCAACTTGTGCAACTCGCCAACATCGTTTCTTGTTGGTTATAAAATGTGTCCATTAAATTCAGAGTACTACAAACCATTAATAGGAATTGTGACTCACCCATGTGATGGAGCTCATGGAAAACTTAGCACGACACCTAATGCACATCACATCTTCTTATGTGAAATTCCTAGAATCAGGGGGTGCCAAGTTTGTTCCCTTTATCTACAGTGGACCCCCAAAAGTTCTTGAACAGGTAATTTTACTTATTTTAGTGGGCTTTTTTATTTTATGGTATTCAAAATAGCTCTTTATGCCCTGAGATTTGCAGATATCAAGGTATACAAGTTTTTCATATGGCGTTAGTTTGGATTTACTTATAAACCCAAGTTCAACACTGTCAGGTAATGGACAGTGAGGAATCCACCTGCAATATAAAAAAATTATAGGAAAAAAGGATTTCATCTCCGCAACTCAAGAGGGCATCCTTCTTACAACTTATATTAGAATAACTAATCAGCTAGTGTATCCCTACTGGAGGAACACCATCCATCAGTGGACAATCGTGCAGTGTATAAAGAAAAAGGTTGAGTCCCAGTAAGTCTTACGACAATCTCATAATAGAATAGTGAAATAGGTCTCGGTAGGTATAGGAAATGGACCCAGGCTTCTGAGAATACAAGCAGTGAAAATTAAACAGGACTGAGAGAGCTTGAAAATTAAACAAGACTGAGAGAGACGATGCCCTGACCTAGAAGAAATGATGTTGTGCAGATGTTTTCTAAACAATAGCTCCGGCTCACGATTTCCAGCTCCGATACCCGTTCGTGAGATTGTCAAACCGAGATTGATCGAAGAAGGCTGCCGGTAGTTTGATCCAAGAAGGCTCCCGGTCATGGAAGCACAGAAACCGTAGAACAGTTGATCGTGCATCGCAAAACAGTTGTGCACCGCAAAACAGGGACCGCATAACTAGGTAGCTGCCAAATGGACAGAAGGTATCATAACACAATGCGCCATTACTACTAGAGCTTAAAAATGCATAAGCTGCGGAAGGGAACTGCACGAATTTAGCCACAGAACTGCCTTCATGAATATCCATGAATACACGACGCCGCTCCCTTGCAGAACTATGCGGTTATGCCCGCTCTATTCCGACGCCACATGTCAGCATGGGAAACAAAGGGACGACGAAAGTCCCTTTCAAAAAAAAGCCTATCGACCTAAATAATATTATAATAATATTATTGTTATATAATTAATTAAAATGTTAATAAATAAATTTTGTTCAAATAAAAGACAATTCACTTTATAATAATTTTTTTAATTTAATAAATTTTTTCTTTAAAAAATATAAAATTGTGAGTATTTGAATTAATTTTTTTTACGACCAAAACAGATTAAATACTTTGAAAAATAACCAAGACCACTTAAAATTATGATACCCGACGACTATAACCCATATTTTTATAAAAAATATTTTTAAAAAACCATCCTTTTACAAAGAAATTTTCATCGCTTTAATGAATTAGTGACATCTGAAATTGCTCACATGGAAATTGCAAAACACACCGCGGACATCTTGAGTGGTAAATTTCCGTTCGAAGGCTTTGTTATAGTTGGCCAATTATATTAATAATATATCGAATTTCAAAGGTGTTGCGAATGTAGTGATTAACCATGTGAACGTTTTACGGCTGTTGTTGCTTTCTCGGCCATGATTTTGTACGGAAGGTGGAGATTTTGGGTTTCTCTTCTTGGCTGGCTACTTTTGGATGGCTTTTTCATCGAAAATTGGTTTCAAATAAATACAAACCTTGTATGTGTCACTCAATCCCACTCGGTAATGATTTATATTTAAATTTTAAGATTTTAAAAATCTATTTTTAAATATATAAAATTATTAAGATAATACTAATTAATATTAATTAAATAATATGAAAATTAATATCAATAATTATTATTACTCAAAATAAACTTCAAAATCAATTTGATTTTTAAAATGGTTTCATATTTTTTAAATTCACTGAATTCAAAATTATAGAATTGCCATTTTCAATATAGAACCAATTTTATTAATTAATTAATTTAAAATTTAATAACTATTAAAATGATCAATTTTAATAAACAATTTATTTGTAAATTTGTCACGCTCTAAAATATAGGTAAAAAAAAAATAATATATATATATATATATATATATATATATAGTAAATCTACATTCACCAGACCATAATATATCAAACGTATAATCCACATGTACCGTGATTCTCCAAGAATTTGACTTATATGTTTATGTAATAATGTCATAACATGCACCTAAGGCTTTTCGGGTTTTGACACATTCATATTTTATTGCATGACACGCACTTTATAATCATCACAGTCAATATTCATTTGATTACAATATTAGTCGTAACATTCGATTCCCTATCTAATTATAAAAAGGGTTTTCTTATATATATATATATGGGTTTATGTTGTGGCGGTCATGGGACTTGCTGCCACGGCAGATCCCGGGTACCATGGGATGGCACCAAACTTAATTGCGACCTGTATGGCATTCAACCCGAGATCAGACTAACTTGCTCTTTGGAGATATGGGTACAGTAATGCACTGTCGTTTGCAGTACTGGCTTGCTGTGGTTCATCCATCTGGCCCGATCAACGGCTCACCTTCGTTCTGCCATGTGCGGTGGCGTGATCGAGAGCTACGAGGTTGGCTCCTCGGTCTTACCATTTCGTGCTCAAACCCTTCCGGATCCTTCTCGCTGATCGGACGGTGGTGGCAGACTTCCTCAGATCAAAGGCGGAGACTGTGCCACGAGGCAGGGTCATGCGTTGAATATTTAAGGTTCATTTTGTATTGGCTTGGCTATTGTTTTCATTCTGGGTCGAGAGTTTCGCTGCCGAAGTCCTCGGCTCGACTGTGTTCGGCCGAAGACCTTATGGTTCTCCACCGCACCAGGGTTCCACGCTCTACCAAGGCACAAAGAAACTCTTCAACTCACTGCTGAGGTTAAGTCGTTTCACATGTTACTCAGTCATCTGTCTCCATGGTTTTACAGGGAAGGCTTTCGGCGTCCAGACATCGTTGGGGAGAAGACCTGACTTTCTAGCCCCGACCATCCTGCCACATGTATGAGGAAATCCTCATTCTTAGATTCTGATTTCGATTTTTATTTCTCGGAACAGTGGCTAATCCTCTGTTCTGCTGAACAGGGATGCCGAGTTCCTTGCTAACAAACTTTCCTCCGCTATACGACCAGGTTCTACTTGTTACGAACCTATATGGTTCATTTCCCTCGTCTGTTAGATTATTGTATTTAGTCTTTGTTTAAGGGCTCATGTTATGACGGCCTCTGTCTAAGCTTGGTTCACCGAGTAATGTATCTATGCACAGTTTATCATCTATTTAAATGTCCGACTCACGGCATAACTGTTATTCAAATACGGTTCTGACTTTTATCATGCTATCCATTGGGTTATGCTCGTCTCAAGCTCGTCTATATATTACATGTATTAAGTTTTGGCATTACCTATTCTCAGTATAATAGCATTGTTGCCTTTTTTATCAACGTTAAGCCTGTTTATGAGTTGCATGCCTTAAATATGTTTTTAAGTTTTGCATTAACCTTGTTTTCTTGGTATACAATCCTATACCCAAGTTTATTTATTATTTTTCGACTATGGCGCTCTGGCTGTCCTGAATAAGCTTCAGCCCAGCTCGTTTAACTTATTCTGAGTGAGGGTTTTTACTAGAAAGCTTTGGTTGAGACTGCTTGTAACCACAGTTACCATGCAGTCCTCGGCATACATATTTCTTTTAAATGTTATGAATCTTGAATGCGTAACCCTGTGCTGTTTAATCCGTGCATATGAATATTATTAATGCAGAGTGGTCTGGTTCTTCGACTCTAAGGTACTTGCGGTCCTCCTGGCCGGGGTCAATGTATATATATATACTTTTATTTTTTTTGAATAAGGCAATATCTACTACGGTGTATATATTGGGTTTGCGAGACTTGTCAGTCCCGTCTTATAAAATAATTGTCATATTGTTATGAGCATAATACATTCCTTAGCAAAGAGTGTCTGTACTTTTCTTTTTGATTCTGTCTGTAAATAAAGAATTCTGATTCTTTCCTTCGACATATAAATATAAGTAGGAGTCTTTACAGTATTACTTCTGTTCATATTTCTTGCTGTCCCTGTATTAGCAAAGACTTATTTATTCAACTTTTCTACTGTTATTTCTGAATGAGATATGCAAGGGTTTAATATTCGTTTCTTCAGAATGCAAATGTCTCGGTCTCTGTCTAAAATACAACAACTAGTGTTCTTTTCTTATTTTCGGTTATGAATGACAGTCAAAGGGTTTCCACTGAATCAATCTTCTTAGCGCAGAACAGTGTATATTTTAACACAGAACCATACAAGAGACATCTCAATAAGTAAATATACACATAGTAGGCCGTACCTGTTTCTTTACAAACCTACTTGTAGTGCTTGTCAATCCACCCGTCCGTAGGAAGAGTTCTTCTTTGATCTTCCACCCCCAAGCACTTGCAGGTCCTCTCGACTGCAATTACACTGGTCTCGCCAGTAACGCTATCTGATCCTAACCAGACATAGCGTACACAGGAAAATTCCTTTCCTTAATGCCATCTGATCCTAACCAGACATAGCATGAACATTTTCTTTCTTCTCTGCCATCTGATCCTAACTAGACTTGGCATTCCCCCTCTTCCTCTGGGTCTCAACTACCCCTGAAGGTAGTTAGGGTTCCATTGTAACTGATTCCACAGCTACTAACCATGATTTAATCATAAGCTCAGTTCAAATAGCACTAACACAATTGTTTTTAATTAACATAAAATTAATAACAGAGTTATATATATTTTTCAAATAAAGTCTTTGTTCATAATTACTTTTATTATTTACTAACATTAACTTTTCACGAGGGATGTTACATCTCCCCCTCCTGAAAGTCTACATCTTCCCGATGTTACTGTTCATCCAAAAACAGTCTGGGATAAGTATCCCTCATCATTTGTTCATCCTCCAAGGTGGCCTCTTCAGACCCAAAGTGTTGCCACTGCACTTTAACCTGGCAGATGACCTTTTTCCGCAGCTCGACTCTTCTCCGATCTAATATGTTCACTGGTTCGACCAGAAACTCTCCTTCCGGTTCCACCTGAAACACATAACAATCAGATCAGCTGCTTACTAGTATTCTATTTCAGTTTACATTATATAACAGTCTTTCCTTACCTGAATGTCCTGCCAACTTATTATATGCCTAGGGTCATACACATATCTCTTTAAAAATGATACATGGAAGACATTGTGAACCCGAATATGGCTGGGTAGGGCGAGCTGATAAGCTATCGGCCCTACTCGTGCCAGAATTTGGAATGGTCCACAAAAACGCGGTGCCAATTTGGCACAAGCATTCCATTGGAGGGTACTTTTCCTAGCTCGAATTCTGATGTACACATGTTCACCCACTTGGTATTCTTTAAATGTTCTCTTCCGATCTGCAAAATTCTTCTGCCTGTCCTGTGCCATCTTTAGATTAGCTCGAACTTTTTTCACCATAACTTCCATTTCTTCCAACATCTCAGGACCCAGCAAGAATTTGTCCTCCGGTCCACCCCAACTGGAGGGTGTGCGGCATTTCCGGCCGTAAAGTACCTCGAATGGGCTCATCTTCAAGGACGAGTGATAGCCATTGTTATAGGCGAATTCCACTAGGTGTAAATACTCCTCCCACCGCGTAGGTTGCTGCATCACATAAGACCTCAGCATGTCCTCTACTACTTGATTCACTCGTTCGGTCTGTCCGTCAGTTTGCGGATGATATGCGGTGCTGAAGCTCAATTGAGTTCCTAGACCTTCAAATAAGGTCCTCCAAAAAGCTCAGGTAAACTTAACATCACGATCAGATATTATTACTTTCGGCAGCCCATGAAGTTTAAATATATTTTGCATAAAAATGTTTGCGATTTGAGCTGCACGATAAGTGGATTGAACCGGTATAAAGTGAGCTGACTTGCTGAGTTTATCCACTACCACCATTATAGAATCATTGTTCTTTTTGGATTTCGGCAACCCGGTAATAAAGTCCATGGGTATGGTCTCCCATTTCCATTCTGGTATGGGCAATGGCTGTAGTAATCCTGCAGGGTGCTGATGTTCAGCCTTCACTTGTTGACACTCCAAACAGTGCGCCAGGTATTCTATAACATCCTTCTTCATGCCTGGCCAGTAATACTCCTTCCTTAGCGAGGTGATTAATTTCTGGTAACCTGGATGTCCTGCATAAGGACTTCTATGATTTTCATCCAGAATCTTTTCTTTAATACCACTCTGATTGGGTATATAAATCTTCTTTTGGTAGCACAAAATTCCGGCTGCATTCAAGGTGTAACCTTGTTGTATTGAACGGGTATCTAAATTCTGCACCAAATGCTTCTTTTGCAAATAAATCTGATCTTGCGCCGCAGCCTCCTCAATCTCTTTGTCAAGGGTGGACCATCCTTGACTAATACCAATCTCGTAAATGCAATACACTTTTCGGCTTAGTGCATCAGCTACTCTGTTCTCCTTTCCCTTTAAGTGTTTAATTTCGAAATCGAGATTTCCCAAAAAGTCCACCCATCTTGCTTGTCTTGCGTTTAAAGTGGGTTGACTAAAGTAACTAGTCAGGCTGTGGTGATCCGTCATTAACAAAAATTTCCTCCCTACTAAATAATGGCGCCACATCTTCAAAGCATGGATCACAGCGGTTAATTCCAGATCATAGGCAGAATATTTCTGCTCATGTTCCTTTAACTTCCTGGATTCATAGGCAATCACTTTACCTTCCTGCATTAGCACTCCACCCACGCCCTCCTTACTGGCATCTGTACAAACTGCATACTCCTTTTCGGGATCTGCCACACACAACACAGGTGCTGTGGTAAGTAAATGTTTGAGCTGTTCGAAACTCCGTTGACAGTCTGCTGTCCATTTAAACACTTTTCCCTTCTTTTGCAAGGAGGTAATAGGGTAGGCAACTCTAGAAAAACCTTCTACAAATCGCCGGTAATATCCAGCCAGCCCCATGAAGGATCGAATATCTGCTACATCCTTGGGTGTAGGCCATTCCATTATAGTTTTAATCTTTTCGGGGTCTACAGCTATACCTTCCTTCGTAATAATGTGGCCCAAATACTAGATCTGTTCTTTATAAAAATCACATTTGCTGAATTTTCCATATAACTGATGCTCCCGTAAGGTCTGTAACACTATCCTCAAATGTTCCTCATGCTCCTTGATATTCCGGGAGTATATAAGTATATCATCAATGAAAATCAATACAAATTTGTCTAGGTATTGATGAAATACAGTATTCATCAAACACATGAATGTTGCAGGTGCATTAGTTAATCCAAAAGGCAGTACCACAAACTCGTAATGTCCGTAACGAGTACGAAAAGCTGTCTTGGCTATATCCTCATCTTTGATTCTGATTTGATGGTAACCCGATCTTAAATCAATCTTTGAGAAGATTGTCGCTCCCTTTACCTGATCAAACAGCTCGTCAATGCGGGGTAGTGGATATTTGTTTTTTACTGTCAGTTTATTCAGCTGTCTATAGTCTATGCACATTCGCAGAGTCCCATCTTTTTTCCTCACAAATAGCACAGGAGCTCCCCAAGGAGAGACACTGGGGCAGATATACTTCTTTTCTAGCAGCTCTTGCAGCTGCATTTTTAACTCAGTTAATTCCGGCACACTCATCCGATAGGGTGCTCGGGACACTGGGGCTGCTCCGGGTATCAGCTCAATGGTGAAGTCTAAATCCCTTTTGGGTGGTAGCCCTGGAATTTCTTCAGGAAATACATCTGCAAAATCTTGCACTACTGGTATATTTTTAACAGTTGCAACCTTATCCACAGAATCTGCGAACCCCACTTGTACTGCATAAATCTGGCACTTCTTCCGGATACACTTAACCAGCTGTGAGGCCGTGATCGGCTGAATCTGCACTGGTTTCTGGATGCCTTGAATCTCTTTTCCCACACCCAGTTCATCTCGGTAAGAGACTGTTTTTGTTTTACAATTAATTACAGACCATCGTCGTTCCAACCAGTCCATTCCTATTAGCACATCATAGGAACCAAGAGGGAGTACGTTTAACTCAGTTGTTATTGTTTGGCCAGCTAACCTTAATGGACAGTTGCTGACTTTAGTTAGTACTCGTCTTTTGGCCCCAGTGGCTAGCTGTACTAACCAAGGGCTTTTAAATTTAGTGGTTAGCAAGCCACAGCTTTCTACAAATTTGGGACTTACATAGCTTAAAGTAGCTCCTAGGTCTACTAAAATAGAAACAGTTCGATCAAAGATCTTACCTTCGAACTCTATCATTGTTGGCTGGTAATCAGCTTCTCGATCCTCCAGTGCTGCATTTATTCTGGGCATGGATCGAGCCACATCTCCTACTATTGAAGCTTCTTAAATCTGGGACAACTGATCGTTGTCCTTCCGATGAGGGAAATTTCTAACATAATGGGGTCCGCCACAACCCCAACACTAAATAGGTGGCTGAGTTGAGCCTTCATTGTCCAATCTAACTTGCTGTTCACTATATTTGGATTCTGTAGGAGGCTTGAATCTGTTCTGATTTTTAGTTAGATTTTTAATATTGGCTCCTTTCGAAAATCCTTTTTGAAAACTGTTGCGTGCTCCCTTACTTCCCATAGGCATTTTACTGTCCCGCTTATCTGTCCAACGCTTCCCAGAATTTTCTTCTTTTGATTTGTTCTGCTGATAACACAGTCTTTCCTTCCGAATTGCTTCATCCATGGTCCTCGGATTATCGAACTCTATCCTTTCTCGCATGGTCAGAGGTAGGCTGCTAACGAATCTTTGTACCTTAGCCTTCTCTTCACGAATATAGGGCACGTAACGAAGAAGGGATGTGAATTTAGTTACGAACTCGTCAATGGTCTGTTGTCCAAGCCGCAGATCATGAAATTCTCGTGTTTTTTCATCATAAAAGCGTTCTGTCAGATACTTCTCCTTGAAATATCTTTGAAACATTTCCCATGTCACATCTTGTTCACTCACTCCCCGCACCATCTTGACCTCCTCCCACCATAGCGTGGCTTTGGCCTGCAGCTGGAATATAGCCAGCCTTGCCTTAAGATGATGATCATATTCATACACTTAAAAATACTTATTCATATTAATTAGCCATGCCTCTGCAGCTTCTGTCATGACATTGTAAGTTTATTTTGCTGCATAACTCAAAATCCTCCCAAGGGTCACAGTGTTGTAATCCTGGGCTCTGATACCATATTGTCACGCTCTAAAACATAGGTAAATTTTTTTTTTTTTTTATATATATATAATAAATCTACATTCACCAGACCATAATATATCAAACGTATAATCCACATGTACCATGATTCTCCAAGAATTTGACTTATATGTTTATGTAATAATGTCACAGCATGCACCTAAGACCTTTCGAGCTTTGACACATTCATATTTTATTGCATGACACGCACTTTATAATCATCACAGTCAATATTCATTTGATTACAATCTTAGTCGTAACATTCGATTCCCTATCTAATTATAAAAAGGGTTTTCTTATATATATATATATATGGGTTTATGTTGTGGCGGTCATGGGAGTTGCTGCCACGACAGATCCCGGGTACCATGGGATGGCACCAACCTTAATTGCGACCTGTATGGCGTTCAACCCGAGATCGGACTAACTTGCTCTTTGGAGATATGGGTACAGTAATGCACTGTCGTTTGCAGTACTGGCTTGTTGTGGTTCATCCATCTGGCCCGATCAATGGCTCACCTTCGTTCTGCCATGTGCAGTGGCGTGATCGAGAGCTACGAGGCTGGCTCCTCGGTCTTACCATTTCCCGCTCAAACCCTTCCGGATCCTTCTCGCTGATCGGACGGTGGTGGCAGACTTCCTCAGATCAAAGGCGAAGGCTGTGCCACAAGGCAGGGTCATGCGTTGAATATTTAAGGTTCATTTTGTATTGGCTTGGCTATTGTTTTCATTATGGGTCGAGAGTTTGGCTGCTGAAGTCCTCGGCTCGACTATGTTCGGCCGAAGACCTTATGGTTCTCCACCACACCAGGGTTCCACGCTCTACCAAGGCACAAAGAAACTCTTCAACTCATTGCTCAGGTTAAGTCGTTTCATATGTTACTCAGTCATCTGTCTCCATGGTTTTACAGGGAAGGCTTTCGGCGTCCAGACATCGTTGGGGAGAAGACCCGACTTTCCAGCCCCGACCATCCTGCCACAGGTATGAGGAAATCCTCATTCTTAGATTCTGATTTCGATTTTTCTTTCTCGGAACAGTGGCTAATCCTCTGTTCTGCTGAACAGGGATGCTGAGTTCCTTGCTACCAAACTTTCCTCCGCTATACGACCAGGTTCTACTTGTTACGAACCTATATGGTTCATTTCCCTTGTCTGTTAGATTATTGTATTTAGTCTTTATTTAAGGGCTCATGTTATGACGACCTCTGTCTAAGCTTGGTTCACCAAGTAATGTATCTATGCACAGTTTATCATCTATTTAAATGTCCGACTCACGGCATAACTGTTATTCAAATACGATTCTGACTTTTATCATGCTATCCATTGGGTTATGCTCGTCTCAAGCTCGTCTATATATTACATGTATTAAGTTTTGGCATTACCTGTTCTCGGTATAATAGCATTGTTTCCTTTTTTATCAGCGTTAAGCCTGTTTATGAGTTGCATGCCTTAAATATGTTTTTAAGTTCTGCATTAACCTTGTTTTCTTGGTATACAATCCTATACCCAAGTTTATTTATTATTTTTCGACTATGGCGCTCCGGCCATCCTGAATAAGCTTCAGCCCAGCTCGTTTAACTTATTCTGAGTGAGGGATTTTACTAGAAAGCTTTGGCTGAGACTGCTTGTAACCACAGTTACCATGCAGTCCTCGGCATACATATTTCTTTTAAATGTTATGAATCTTGAATGCGTAACCCTGTGCTGTTTAATCCGTGCATATGAATATTATTAATGCAGAGTGGTCTGGTTCTTCGACTCTAAGGTACTTGCGGTCCTCCTGGCCGGGGTCAATGTATATATATATACTTTTATTTTGTTTGAATAAGGCAATATCTACTACGATGTATATATTGGGTTTGCGAGACTTGCCAGTCCCGTCTTATAAAATAATTGTCATATTGTTATGAGCATAATACATTCCTTAGCAAAGAGTGTCTGTACTTTTCTTTTCGATTCTGTCTGTAAATAAAGAATTCTGATTCTTTCCTTCGACATATAAATATAAGTAGGAGTTTTTACAGTATTACTTATGTTCATATTTCTTGCTGTCCCTGTAGTAGCAAAGACTTATTTATTCAACTTTTCTACTGTTATTTCCGAATGAGATATGCAAGGGTTTTATATTCGTTTCTTCAGAATGCAAATGTCTCGGTCTTTGTCTAAAATACAGCAACTAGTGTTCTTTCCTTATTTTTGGTTATGAATGACAGTCAAAGGGTTTCCACTGAATCAATCTTCCCAGCGCAGAACAGTGTATCTTTTAACATAGAACCATACAAGAGACATCTCAATAAGTAAATATACACATAGTAGGCCGTACCTGTTTCTTTACAAACCTACTTGTAATGCTTGTCAATCCACCCGTCCGTAGGAAGAGTTCTTCTTTGATCTTCCACCCCCAAGCACTTGCAGGTCCTCTCGACTGCAATTACACTGGTCTCGCCAGTAACGCTATCTGATCCTAACCAGACGTAGCGTACACAGGAAAATTCCTTTCCTTAATGCCCTCTGATCCTAACCAGACATAGCATGAACATTTTCTTTCTTCTCTGCCATCTGATCCTAACCAGACTTGGCATTCCCCTTCTTCCTCTGGGTCTCAACTACCCCTGAAGGTAGTTAGGGTTCCATTGTAACTGATTCCACAGCTACTAACCATGATTTAATCATAAGCTCAGTTGAAATAGCATTGACACAATTGTTTTTAATTAACATAAAATTAATAACAGAGTTATATATATTTTTCAAATAAAGTCTTGTTCATAATTACTTTTATTATTTACTAACATTAACTTTTCATGAGGAATGTTACAAAATTTAAAAACAAATTTCAATATAAATTAATTAAATCAATTCAAAATCAATTTAATTTTAAAATTATATAAATATATAACATGAGTTAATCATAATTAATATATAAAATTCCTTTTTCTAAAGGTACGGGTTGTAAGTTAATTTTGACCCTAATCCCGCCAAACGCCATTCTGGGTAGTTAATTTTAACTAAAATATTTAATGATTTTTTTTTTAAATTTTAATTATTTGAACATGAAATGTTAGTTTTAACCATTTTTTACGGCTGTTAAACCATTTTTGATGGTTGTTAAAAATTGGAGTTGTCTTATATGCGACTTTTTTGGGAGTTCCGGTGACGGCGGGAAGAGAATGATTAATCTTGATTTTTAGCAGTTAAAATGGTGTTTTTTAAGCATATTTGAGATTTCGCGCCTTGGGAAAACCCCTGGGAGCCATTGATTGGCAGGAACTAGCTATCAAAACTTGGGATTCCAATGAATTGCTGCCGGATTTTGACCGGAAAAATCTGCCGGAAAGGCTTTCAAAAAGTCGCTTTATAGACTATTGCGTTAAAAATATTGAGAAATATATTTTAAAACTATATTGCTAAAAAAATAAACATTGCATTTATAGATTAAATTAATGTAAAACTAACATCAATAATGTTTCTTTTTATCGAATAAAATAATAATTCTAACTAAAAACACTTACCATTGCAGAGCATCCTTAATATCCATTATAATTTCCAAAAATATCCTGGAATTTGATCATTAAGATTGGCGTTAATTATTTTGGCTTTGATGCCTGAATTCTCTTTCACCTCTCCCCTCTTTCCCGAGATATTTTCGAAATTTGAAATCTTCCAACGGTATAAGTTCAGTGAACATGGTCAAATTTGAAAATCATTGACACGGCAAAATATTAATGTAACGAATATGGACATGGTCAAATTTCAAAACCTATAAACCCTAAATACATAGTAAATGGGAATATTAATCGCATGCCGTGGTCATAAAACTTCGGCGATCATGCATATCTACATTCATCGCTCTCATTGTTCTGGGTATCGTTTCTTTTTATGAAGGCAGACGCCCCAATACTTAACTATTACCTACTGAATTTGCAGTATGAATACTGGCCTTGAGATTTGGATGAAGGTCCCCACAATGACAAGAAAGTGGGCACAGAAGCCGCAGTGAACTATGAGGAGAGATTATGCAAAACAAAAAGTAACTATAGTAGCTGTATCGACGCAGGAAATGAGCAAAAAAATGTTGATCCGACTGAAGAAATAACCTGCCAACCCAATGAGACTCAAATTAGTAAAGCTGTCAAAAAACGACGCTTTGGTGCATCAAAGGAATGCCGGTTAGACTACCTTCCCGAATACATTCTGCATGATATTTTCTCCCGCCTACAGATCCGGGAACTGTTGAGAGCCCAACTAACTTCTCTAGATTGGGACCACACTATTTCGTCTTCCGAAGACTTTCATCGGATATATGATGAAAGAAACCACGAGTGGTGGATTGCTCTCACAAATGATCCCCAGAATCCCCACGGCTTTCAGCTCTTCAACAACTCTAGTAACTGGGTCTTTTTCCAAGTTAGATGTCTGGGTGATCAGAGTACAGGTTGGCTCCTCCAGGGAGCTGCCGAAGGTGTTATGCTTCTGGTAAGCAGTGAAGGGAAAATGGTAGCTGTTAATATCTTAACAAAACGCTTCCGACCACTACCGGATACGAAAGTGAGCACGCGCCTTTGGCTCCAGTCGTGTTTGAAGAAGAAGCTATGGTCGAGCAACTCCACAAGTAGGTGTGTGCAGCCGCCCATGTACATCGAGATAGTGGTGGATCAGAACCCAGAGGCAGCCCGTAAAGCATTTAGGGTGATAGTGTGGGGAGAACTGAGATCAAATCAGGTACATTGTCTTGTTTATACCTCCACTACGGACACATGGAGTGTTAGGCTCTGTTTACACATAGACTGTAGATTATTCAGGCGACCATTTGTTTCCACCCTAGATGGCAACAACACCATCTACTTGAATATTTCTGTTAAATGTCATGGGTTCCATTGGACTTAATGCAACGCATTTCTCCACATTTTCTTTATGGCAGGCAAATCGTAACCCTTGGACATGGGAGCTCCAGACTGCACTCATCATGCCATATCCATCCGAGAAGGTAGCAGCTGCATATGACAGTGGAAAGCACAGCGTCACAATAATTCCAATGGTACAGCGAGCGAGGATGATAATTCTGAATTTGAATACCAAAGATTGGAGATTGTGGGATGAAAATACCCAATGGAGGTCGTTGGATGGAAACGCAAGACAACTTCATAATCCAGCAGCCTCTTGGAGGGCTTTTCATCTAAAATTAAAGTTTTGCACAGCAGTTTGATTTACTTGGAAATCCGTTTATGGAAGATGGTCGGCTATGCCTGTGAATGCCAAACTCAACCATAAACCCTATTGTCAATTTTTAGGATTTCCATATATTTTGTCATGGAATGTGGAAAAAATTTGAGTTGCTTTGGATCTTGGTATGCTGAATAATAATCAGCTCCCTCTTGATGTTAATGGAAGTATGTTAAATAATTACCGGTTTGTTAATGGAAGTATGTTAAATAATTATCGGTTTCTTTTGGAAAGATCAGTTGTATTATCATGACTGTGTGGTTTTAGTTCACTTATATTGTGATAATTGTATATAAAGTATAAAAAAATATAATAATTTTTTTTCGCAAATAATTATAATATATGGGATGACGGTAGAAAAGGGAATTACATCTCATTAAAAATGAAAAATGGGAAAGGAATTTTCTATACTTTATCCTAGTTAAAGCACTATGAGATTTATATTTTGTTAAACAAATAGCAACACAATAAAACTTTCAATTAAATTCTAATGCGTGAAAATACATTTATATGAGATTGGAGTAATACACAGTAAACATAGTAATCTACCAAAATTTGCTCCATGATTTTCTCTTCACTTCTAGGACTTGGAAGCAACACAATAAAACTTTGGATTAAATTCTAATTCATGAAAATACATTCATATGAGATTGGAGTAACACATAGTAAACATAGTAAATGTTGTTTTCATGTGCCTACCAAAATTTGCTCCATGATTTTCTCTTCACCTTTCAGACTTGCTTTCACCCTCTCTCTCACTCAAGCATACAAAATACCCTCTCTCTCACTCAAGCATACAAAATACCTTTACCTCGATATTTATGCAAAAATACAATTTTGACTCATTAATTTATGATAGAGAAAATATTTTAAGACATAGTATGGGCGATTTTACATAATAAATGATTTCATGAACTTGCAGGTGTTCTGGACTATAATAACAATTGCCGAGTGAATTTTTGCCTATACATATTTACCAAACTTCATTAAGTTCTTTAACTCTCTCATGTTTTGCAGAATGGTCTCATAACTTCAGTCCTTCTGCTTGCAAACAAATTTGTAACTACAGAAATCCATCTGACAAGTATGGTTGTTGTCATTGTAATTAAAGCAGTGGTTGGGATTAATTTTCCAACACTCCCCCTTAATCAAAACTGTCGCCATTGACAATTCCAAAGCAATGTCTAAGATAAACAAAATTTTGATGTGCCAATGGCTTTGTGAAAATATCAACAAGCTATTCTTGTGACCTGCAGTGCTGTGACACAATTTCACCATTGTTAATTAACTCTCTAATAAAATGATATTTAGCATCAATATGTCTTGTCCTCTTGTGAAAGACAACTCTTTGACAATGAAATTGCAGAAGTGTTATCGCAGAAAATAGTTGTTGTTTCCTCTTGGTCGTGGCAAAGATCGCTCAACATCCTTCTCATCCAAATAGCTTGACTGCTCATGTTGTTGCGACGACATATTTAGCTTCTGTTGTTGACAATGACAGTATTGGTTTCTTCTTGGAGGTCCATGAAATGGCTCCAAAACCCCAATGAAGGACATATCCTGATGTGCTCTTTCTGTCATCGACACTTCCTACCCAATGACTATCGGTGTAACCAACCAACCTGAAATCATTTGTTGCAGCATACAAAATAGCATATTGTTTTGTCTCATTGACATACCTTAGAATACTTTTCACTGCTTGCCAATGTGTTCCCTTGGGAGTCTCCATGAACCTCGACACCAGGCTTACCACATACATTATATCTGGCATAGTGGCAATAAAATATATCAAGCTGACTATCATGCTTTTGTATAATGTTGGATTGACATTGCCACTGCAATCTTCTTTGCTCAACTTCAACCCCATGAAAATTGGAGTTGATGTGGGCTTGTTGTTCTTCACATTAAACCTCTCAAAAATGTCTTCTACATACTTTTCTTGAGAAATAAAAAGGCCATGTTATGTTTGCTTCACTTCTATGCCTAAAAAATACTTTAACAACCCCAAGTCAGTCATTTCAAATTCACTTCTCATAACTTCTTTGAAATCAGGGATGAGGAAATCATTATTGCCTATAAAAATCAAATCATCCATATGGATCTTCAGATACAATGGCATGGAAAAGCTCAAAAATTCAAGTAGCAGAAAAGTGAATATCTTGACATCAGATCAAAGTGCTCATCACCCTGATTACAATGGTGCAAATGACACTCCAATTCGAGTCCAGATGAGGAAGTTATTGCAGAAAGAATATTTCCTTACCCCTTTGAAAAAGGAAGCATTTTCATGGTTTTAAGCCTTTTAAAGGGGAATCGCATCAAAAAATGTGTAGAGGGTGGATTCCACAACCTCCGATTAGTGATCGCCGATCTATCAGGTTAGAGGAAGGCAAGTGATCACGACGCGTTATCAGAGCCAGGCAGATGCAATTAGCGATTGCGATCGACAATTGGAGGAGCAATCAGATCAACAATCGGCATTGTCACTGACGATCGGTGAAGAGCCTGGGTGTTATAGACATATTTGGGCACTGCAACCCCAATCTCAGATGTTGATAAACCAAGGGTTTCTAAGCACCTAGAATTATTGTTTCATACCCTAAAGGAGCAAGGTCAATTGATTACGTCATCTCCCAGAAGTTCTCCCTGAAAAACTACTCAGAACTGGTCAAAACAAGACCATACAAACTGCTTAGTGCTAAGGGTGTGATGCATCTCACCTGTCACATGCAAAAAGTGTGATGCATATTGAAAATCCCTTCTGTAGGGTGCGATGAGTGAGAGAAGACAAATGGCAGAGGCAGATGGCTAAGTGGAAACCCAGAGAATCTTCTAGAAACTACCCATTTAACACTTGCCTCTCTGAATTTGCCTAGGGATGAGTAAGAGATCATGAAATGTCCAAGTGGAACCAAGAACTATCAGAGAGATGAGACGAATCAAAATCCCAAAAGCCGACTCACCCACCTGAAACATCTATATATGGATCCCTCATCCTAGAGATCCAGAGGCTGGAATTTTGTATCTTGTAAGGAAGTGTTGTTGGTTTCTCTGTGGAACATCATAGTGTTGGGTGATCTAGATTTTCATGAGGTGAAGATGGATTTCATGCTGGGAGGATAGTGCTGGGTCAGACCAATGGGTTGTAATCCTCTCTTCTACTATTTCTATCAATAAAGCTATTTGAGTTTTCCTCCATATTCTTGTATATCTTTGAATCTTGAATTGATATATGCATTTGTATGGTTAATATATATCTGATCCTCTATTGTTTATGGTTATAGATCTCTATGCTTTGATGGTATTATGCTACTTTGACTCTACAGGTGTTCTTTGAAGTGGGACATGTAAAGAAGGAGTGGCAGAGCTCTGTCAAAGAAGGTAGGAAACAAGCAAGGAGCCAAGCGAAATACTGAGGTTGGTACTCTCTGCTTCTCTCTCATCTATCTCTCATAAAGGAAAACATAAGTAACTTTAGTTTATTTGTTTCTAAGATAGCTACCCATCTTAGTGGGACTAGCAGCTCTAAATGGACACTAGTATTCCCGATAACAAAATGGTGATTCCACTGGGGATTGAATAACTTATTTTCTTGTTTATATTTGTTTGCTTTATAAACTATAGACGGAGCCTGAAGTTAAGCCAACTAGCCTTCGAACTACGTTTTCTATGCAAGTGTAAAGTATATCAACGTTGCTTCAGTCAATCTCCGGGTTTGTTTATCAACTGAACAACTGACTTGCAAACATCCTAAGTGCCCTGGTGGTAGCTCAAGTAACCTCATTAGATCAGCCCCTATACTTTGTGTTTACTGCCTATCATTAGCTCAGCCTAAACCCTTGAAATTAGCTGCAAATTGTGAGCAAAAACAAAGCTCAGTCTCGTTCCTAGACTAGCGCACTCTCTCCCATTGGTAGTCTGGATGCATCACACCTCCCGTGTGTTGTAGGCGAGATGCATGCCTATTTCCTTGTGTTATAGGTGCGATGATCAGATAAGACTGTTTTTGCCTCCAGATTTTGGTTTTTTCCTCATTGTCTTCAACTTTATTTAGTAGTTTTGTTGTCTCTGATTAGTATATCACTATTGAAACTCCTTTCCTTTGCATTATTCAGCCTCCATTGATAAATAATTGTGATTTTTTGATGTATTTTTCGTCATTTACAGTTCTCCTTGGCAAACAATAGCTTAATCAAACTGTCATCTTTTGATTTGAAAGTGTCGCGAGTGTCGTTTCCAGTCAAAGAAAAGAGTCTTCCTATTTTTGATACTCGATTACACTTTTTCCATTGTATTTGATTTGAAATAATAGTATTTCAAGTGTTGAAAGAAATTTTTGAATTTGAAATCACAAAGTGTTGTCTTGGTCTTCCTTTCATTTTTGAAAAGAAAATTGTTAGTACTATCGCTGTGAAAGAAGAATAGTTTAGAACTTTACTTAGTGTTATTTTTTTCATTCACACATTAAGAAAGTGGAAAACAAATAGATGCATGTGCATTTGCATTTAGACTGCTTGTGGAAATTGATTTAGGACAGTGCATCTTAGTGTGTGCTCTTTGCTCTATGTTGAAAGGATTTGAATTCTCTTTCCTTAGTAGCTAGGATTTTCATTGCAAAAAGAAAGTAAATGGCTATTTATCATCTTAGATTGCATATTTAGGAGTTGTAAATATATATCACGTGGTGAACCTTAAAGGCAAACTTCTTAAGAAAGATCAACTGTAAAATAAATTTCAATGAACATAAAAACGCTTTGGAACCTAATACACAACATCTAGAAGTCTAGGCTAGAGATGTATTCTAGCATCGTAAAGCCTGGTAACTATCGTTTTCATCATAGGTTGGGTGATTCCTCCTCTTTGAGATGACAAGTGCCAGTGCGGACTTGTGTTCCCACGTACCGTTGAGTATATATTAGGAGACCACAATAGGCTATATCCTTTATCCTTAGGAAGTTGTGTCTGTCGCCCTATCGATCGCAATGCACTAAACACAACATTCGGGAAGATTGACTGTCGTACCATAAAAAGTATTCTACAAT
Organism: Pinus taeda; assembly: GCA_000404065.3. Taxonomy (NCBI): domain Eukaryota; kingdom Viridiplantae; phylum Streptophyta; class Pinopsida; order Pinales; family Pinaceae; genus Pinus; species Pinus taeda. The sequence continues at coordinate 2,527 of APFE030824414.1, read as the reverse complement.
TTTGCAATTGGTTTGATAATCCCTCTGTCTAGATTTCCGAGAGTAGTCACTTTCATTCCTTTTCAGGACTTCCTTAAAAGAAAATGTCCATTGAGGCACTTGTCACTTCAGGCTCATTAAAATTGAAGGCGGGCTCACGGAGTCATCTTTAGCTTTTTCTCGACTCTTAAAAATTGAAAAAGCAAGTTGTGTCAAAGAATCATAAAATTTATTTTAATCGGAATAATGTCACTATTCCCTCGTTGGTCTTAGGTTGAGAAAATGGAGTCCACCAACCAAGGGTTTCCCCTTGGGGGGAATCCTAGTCCCTTATCCTCTTGGGGAGATGTTGGTACACCCCATATGGCCACATTGTCCCTTCTAGGACTGACAATTGGCCTGCCAGTATGGCTTTTCTCGACCTCTGTCATTCAAAGCACCGTGATTCCTGAGCAATCAAATCAGCAACCGGATGATACTAGAGTTACCCCCCAACCTTCTACTTCGTTTGTTTCTCCCTCTCCTTCTTCCTCTTCACTTGGTGAATCTAAAAACAAAGTAATTGAGAAGAACGAGAAAGGGAAGGAGAAGAAGAAGAAGAAGCCAACGACAAAAGGGGGCAACCATGCATCGTCTATGAAAACCGACACACTGCACCATCCAAACCTAAATCTCCATGTGTCATTTGCAAGAGAGACCATTATCATTGAGATTTTCCTTGCATCCCATGGATCTTAAGGGACTGGTCTCCCCACTTGCAAAATCTGGTGTCCTCAACCTCTGACGATCATGTTGAAAGTACACCGTCAACTAGTGAAAATGAAGTCAAAGGACAAAAAGGAAGATCTAAAATTCCTTGTAGACTGTGTGAAGGCGATCATGCCATCCACCATTGTCCCTTCTTAGATGAAGCTAAAAGAGTCTTGGATAACCATCCTAGCTCACCGCTATAGCTTCCTCCTGGATACAAGAAACTCTTGCCTAGTCCATCACTAGTTGAAAATTTGACTGACACACCTTTGTGATCGATCGAAGCATCTATTATTGAAGATAAACCATCTAATTCCACACTGGACCAAAGTCAATAGGTCGAGATGACAGTCGACCCAGTCTTGTCTTCACAAGGTCTACCTTCAGATGATACATTCACCAAAGAGAATGAGAATGACACCGTTCAAATTCTTTTTATCAACATAGAATCTGATGAACATGGGGGAAATCTGCCCATTCCTTTACTGCAGGAAGGAAGTTCGTCAGAGATTTACCTGGCCATTTATTCAGTCCCTCCTCCAAGCAATCTAGTCATTTCCTTCGATTGGAATCTACTAGGCAGACCCCGTTTACCATCTGATGTACCATTCCAAATCATAGTACAAGCTTATAGAATGGTCATGGTTGGTACTATCATAGATGAAGGGGCTTTTGTGAGTATCCTTTCCTCAACTGCTTGGAAAGCACTTGGTTCACCATCGCTTCTACCTGAGATTCGAAATCTGACAGGCTTCAACAAAGGAACCAGTGGACCGTTAGGGATCCTTCCAAGTTTACCTATAACTTTGAGAAGGAAAAATGTCTACCTAAATGTAATGGTACTCCAAGGACCTTTAGATTAAAATCTACTCCTTGGGTGTGACTACATTTATAGCATGGGAGCTATTGTTTCCTCACTCTTTCGAGTGATGTGTTTCCTGCATGAAGGCAGAGTGGTCCAACTCATGGACCAGCTTTCATTCCCCGGTTCACACATAGCTAATAGTCAAGTGCCATCCCTAACTGGTATTTTTGCACAAGGAATGTCTCATCAATCTCCAGTCAATCCACCTGATGAACGCGAGTGATTCTGTGGATGTGGATAAACCCAGGGGGCATGTACCCTGGTCTGTTTCGGTAGGAAAACTTTAAGTATAGGGTAGGTTTCCGTGAAGGATATATGACTATTTTGACACACCCATCTATTTAGGAAAATGGGATTAGACTAGAATAAGATACCCTCGTCAAAGTTATTTGAGTGGATGCATCCCACCATTCACCTTTTTCTATTTCGATGGAAAGAGCCAAGGAAGTGTTTTGTCTACAAATGCGGATGGAGCAATCTTGCAAATGTGAGAACTTTCATATGGTAACCTCGAAACTCTACTTTTCTTTATAGTTGGGGGCATGCAAACCTTTTTGCAGGCAAGTGAAAAGTGACAAGCGTAACTCTAACCCCGTAGTTTTTACTAACTTCAACTGCTTAAGTTAGGTGATTGGTCTGATAAACCATTCACCTTTGCAAGGGCTATATGGCATCGACAAAGTAAAGGAAGAGTTTTCCTACCTAACCCCAATAGTTAATTAACCCCTAGGACAGTAGCTGGTCGTTCCTAGGTTGTCTACAAAATGATTCATAGCAAAGTTGTGAATGGGGAAAGCTCCCTAAAAAATGAACCTACTGATGAGACATCCTTATTATACGACTGGCACGAGCAATTTTACATGAAGTTCAAGCTCGTTAAAAAATAAACCTAGCAATGAGTATATGTTCCACCAGAGTTTAAGCTCATTAAAA